>PITA01007179.1:0-93794 GCA_004023965.1 Spilogale gracilis
AAAAAGAAAATGTTTGAGTGTTATTAACAGTAATGCACCACAATCTTCTCTGCCCATGGAGCTCCATGTACCTGGAATCAATCAATTAATTAATTAATTAATTAATTAATTTTATTTTTTAAGATTTTATTTATTTATTTGACAGAGAGAAACACAGCTAGAGAGGGAACACAAGCAGGGGGAGTGAGAGAGGGAGAAGCAGACCTCCTGCCAAGCAGGGAGCCCAATGCCCTGCTCAATCCCAGAACCTTGGGATCATGACCTGAACCAAAGGCAGACGCCTAATGACTGAGCCACCCAGGCACCCCTGGAATTTCTTTCTGTAGTTTGGATTCATGAAGTTCCTTCTCTCTCATGTCCCTTGTATTTTCTGTTCAATGTGCCAGCAATACTTTTTCCCTATGCCTTCATAAAGAGCCTTCTTTACATTCACATATCATTCCTCATGAGACCTTTCCTTACCAACTTTTCTAATTATCCTTCATTTCTCCCTGCCTCCCTACCCATTTACACATTGTCCTGGATTATTGTGTTTGACAGTCTTTAACTCTACTTGAAATTATCTTGATATTTACTTACCTTGACTATCATCTATTTCTCCCAACAAAAGATAAGTTCCATAAAAAAAGGACAATTCATAATGATAAAGGGGTCAGTTCTCCAAGAAGACATAGCAATTCCTTATGATAGTTGGAAATTTCAATACCCCTCTATCAGTACTTGACAGATCCAGCAGGCAGAAAATCATAAGGATATGGTTGAGGTGAACAGTGCCGTCAATCAACTGATATAATTGACATTTATAGAATACTTCATAAAATACCAGCAAAATGCATATTCTTATTAGTTCATATGGAACATTCATCAAGACAGACCACATTCTGCACCATAAAAATCACTGTAATAAATTTAAAAGAATAGAAATCATAAAAGTATGTTCTCTGACCATAGGGGAATTAAGCTGTATATCAATAATAGAAAGATACCTAGAAATCCTTATACACATTGAAATTAAGTGACATACTTCAAAATAACACATACACCACAGAAGTCTTAAGAGAAATTTAAAAATATTTTGAGTAAAATAAAAATATAATGTATCTAAATTTGTGGGATACAGCAAGAACAATGATTAGAGGGAAACTTATAGTGAATGTGTTTATGTTACATATATATATTAGAAGTTTAAAAAAAAATCCTAAAATTAATAATCTAAATTTCCACCTTGGAAATCAGAAAAAAAGAAGAGAAAATTAAATCCAAAGTAAGCAGAGGAAAAGATATAACAATTACAGCAGAAAGCAATGAAATTCAAAACAAAAATCAACACAGAAAATCAATTAGACCAAAAATTGGGTCTTTGAGAAGATAAATGAAATTGATAAGCCTCTAGTTAGTATGACCAGGAAAGAAAAATACGAGACAAATTTCAAATAATAAATGAAATAAAAAATAAGTCCCATCAGAATTAGCCCATTATATATTTGGGTAAGGGCTGTATCTCATCATGTAGAAAAATCCTCCACACATAGACTTTTCTTTCCTCATTGAGTTACCTTGGCACTCCCATTAAAAATCAACTCACTGAATAAGTGTGGTTCTATTACCGGACTCTTAATTTGGTTCAAATAATCTATTTTTTTCTATCCTTATATTTTTAAATATTGACAGTGAATGCTAAAAGTTATTTTTAACAGCATTTTTGATCAGCATAAAATTTTAATTATGTGGAAGTCCAATTTTTCAAGGTTTTTTTTTTTTTTATTATGGAGCCTGCTTTCCTTTTTTAATTTTATCTAAGCAAATGTTTTCTTTTCTGAGGTTGTAAAGATACTGTTCTATTTTTCGTAGAATTCCCTAGAGTCTTCAGGTGCCTGGGTGGCTCACTGCCTTCGGCTTGGGTCATGATCTCAGGGTCCTGAGATCAAGGCCAGCATCTCTGCTCGGCAGGGAGCCTGCTTCCTCCTCTCCCTCCTCTGCCTGCCTCTCTGCCTACCTGTGATCTCTGTCTGTGTCAAATAAATAAATAAAATCTTAAAAAAAAATAAAGAATTCTCTAGAGTTTTTTACATAACATATCATCATTTATAAATGAAGATTTATTTAATCCTTTCTAAACTTGCCTTGTCCCTAATTTTAGAAACTTTCAGTATTACATTGTCTAGTAACATTTTAAGTAATGGTATTTTTTTTTAAAGATACTATTTCACATGTAGAATCAATTCTTTTCCATTCCTGACCTGTTGTGGGAGTGTTTTAAAGATGAGTAAGTGTTGACTCTGTCAAATCTATTTTTCTCTGTTTATCAAGATAAGTGGGGGTGCCTGGGTGGCTGAGATTTAACCATCTGCCTTCAGCTCAGGTCATGATCCCACATCCCAGAATCAAGCCCCACATTGGGCTCCCTGCTCTCTGGGAGGCCTGCTTCTCCCTTTCTCGCTCCCCCTGCTTATATTGCCTCTCCAGCTGTGTTTCTCTCTGTCAAATGAATAAAATCTTGAAGGAAAAAAAAAGATTACTATAAATGTGTTCTTTATTCTACTAACAGGATTAATTATATAATGTGATTTTGAAAGTTAAATCAACTTTACATTCTTGTGATAAATGACACTTAGTAACATAACCCTATACATTGATCTTTTTATACATTGCTGGATTTAATTATCTAATATATGTTGAGAATTTTTTTTGTATTTTCATTTTGGTTGTTTTTATATTTATTATTTTTTTTTATTTTATTTATTTGACAGAGAGAAACACAGCTAGAGAGGGAACACAAGAAGAGGGACTGAGAGAGGGAGAAGCAGGCTCCCTGCGAGCAGGGAGCCCGATGTGGGACTCGATCCCGGGTCTCCAGGATCATGACCTGAGCCCAAGGCAGTCGCCCAACCAACTGAGCCACCCAGGTGCCCCTTATTATTTTTTGTATTCACAAGGAATACAGGGCCATAATTTTCTTTCTCATGATATTTTTTCCAGGTTGTGTTATGTGATATGACTTCACTAAACATGTTCAGAATAGTTGTCTCCAATGTTTTGGCAACAGTTTATATAAGTCGGGTATTTTTTTTTCTCAGAAGTTTGATTGAGCCTAGGTGGCTCAGTTGGTTTTGCCTTTGGCTCAGGTCATAATCCCAGAGACCTGGGATCGAGCCACACATTGGGCTCCCTGCTCAGCAGGAAGCCTGCCTCTCCCTCTCTCACTCCCCCTGCTTGTGTTCCCTCTCTGGCTGTGTTTCTCTCTGTCAAATAAATAAATAAAATCTCTTTTAAAAAAGTTTGATTTCACCAATAAAACTATCTGTGCTGGAGCTGGAATCTTATTTTTGAAGAGCTTAATTGTGAATTCAATTTTCAAAAATAGTTATGGAATGATTCAGATTTTTAATTTTGTGTGTGTACATTATTTTGGCAAACTGTACTGTTCAAGGATATTATCTGGTCCATCTAAGCTGTTGAATTTATTGGCATAAAGTATTTTGTAATTTTTTTATGATCCTCTTTAAAATTTGTATAATCTTTAATGCTATTTAATATATCTGTTTCACTTTTGATACTATGAATCTTGCATATTGAATCTTGTATATTGTATATGGATGTTCTTTCTTTTATCAGTATTACTAGATGGAATATTTTATAAATGTCAATTAGATTAAGTTAATTTACAATGCTATTTAACTTGCTAATTTTCTGCTATTTTGATTTACTAATTAATAGAATGAGCTTGAAGTCTCCAGAGTATTTGTAATTTTCTCTTTGTATTATTGCTGCCAGACTTCAAAATGTTTACTGTTTCTTTTTCCTTGTCAAGGTTATGTGGAGATTTTTCTAGATCCTCATTATGAGAACTTGCTGGAGTTCCTGGGGAAAATGCTTATAAAAGTATATGTCTTCCTTAAGACTGCAACTCCCAGGAATTCTTCACTCTTATACTAATCCGAAATCAACCTCCAACAATTTGTCAAAAACTATATATATATAAGTGTTTCTCCAATTTGAGTTTCCAACAGCTTCTTTTCCAGGTAAATAGATTTCCATTGCTGCCTTCCTTTGAATGACTTGTAATATTTTCTCTGCCACTTCAGTCTTCCAATGAGTCCATGAAAAAACTTGGGCTTTTATTTTTTATTTTATTTTTTAAAAGATTTTATTTATTTGAGAAAGTGAAAGAATGAGAGAGAGAATGAGTGGGGAGGAGGGGGCAGAAACAAAGGGAGAACACTTCATTAAGCAAGGGAGCCTAACAGAGAGTTCAAGCCCAGAACCCCTGGATCATGACCTAGGCTGAAGACAAACACTTATCCAACTAAGCCACCCAGGCACCTATTGGGTTTTTAATTTATACAATTTTTTCCTTGTTGTAAGTTCAGGAGTGACATGTTCCAAATATTTAGTTGTCAAAGATGCAACTAAAAATTCTTTTTTTTTTTTTTAAGATTTTATTTATTTGACAGAGAGAAACCCAGCCAGAGAGGGAACACAAGCAGGGGGAGTGAGAGAGGGAGAAGCAGGCTTCCTTCTGAGCAGAGAGCTGGATGTGGGGTTTGATCCCAGCCTTTGAGATCATAACCTGAGCCAAAGGCAAACACTTAATGACTGAGCCACCCAGGCACCCTCTAAATCATAGTTTTAAATGGAAAAATATATTTTACATAGATTTATCTCATTTGGTGTTTTTCACTTCCTTGTTTAAATTCAAAAAATTTTTTTTTAAAGATTTTATTTATTTGACAGAGAGAAACACAGCCAGAGAGGGAACACAAGCAGGGGGAGTGAGAGAGGGAGGAGCAGGCTTCCTGCCGAGCAGGGAGCCCGATGTGGGACTCGATCCCGGGTCTCCAGGAAGATAAATTCAAATTTTCACTTGGCATAGTTTTCTTTAGATTAAAGAAAAAAAATGATGTAGTGCAGGTCAGCTTGGATGAATTCTCTTAGCTTTTCTTTACTTAATGTGGTATTCTTTGTTATTGTTGTTTGGAGGTAATTGAGAGTTTTTGAATTAGTAGATTTATACTTTTCATTAAATTTGTAAGTTTTATGATTTTTAAATCCTCTTTCCTCACTTTCTTGGAGTTCAATTATACATTTGTTAGACCTGTTCATATTACTACTTGGGTCATGAAGTTTCTATTCGCATTTTGTCTTTTTTCTGTATGTGTTTTCCCTTTTTACTTTCTATTAATCGTTCTTTAAGCACGTTGATATTTTCTTTAAAAGTTATTGACTTCTATTTTTTTCCTCAACATATTATATTTAAAATATTATGTTTTATGCTCTTTTTTAAGCTTTCATCCTTCTCCTTATTATTATGTCCCAAAATATAATTTTAGCAGTTGTTTGAAAAAATTTCTTCTCTTAGTTTTATATCTCTCCCATGTCTATATTTGTTTCCATTGACTGACTTGTTCTCTGCTTATGAGTTACATTTTCTTTATTATTACTAGGGATTTCTTTTTTTTACTTGACATTATGTATTATAAATACTACATTGTTGAGTGATGAATTTTGTTATCTTTTTTTTAAAAATAGACTTTGTTCTGACAGGCAATTAAATTATCTACCAAGCAACTTGACTTTTCAAGTTTTGTTTGTTTTTTGTTTTGTTTTGATTTTTAGTTATAGTGAGCATGGGGAAGCTTTTAATCCAGAGTTAATTTAGCACTACCAAGGTATAATTTTCCAGGATTTTTACTGAGCACCTTTAATAATAAACAAGGAATGTCAATTCTTATGGGTTAGAACTCAGTTTCCCCCAGTCCTGTGAAAATCATTTAGTTTATTGCTTCCTTGTGACTCATTTGGCCTCATGGAGTTTCATTCTGAACATGAATGGCACAAATTTAGCAATCAACTCAGAGGGACTCTTGGCCAGTTTTCTTGACTTTTTCTCTATTTAGCAACCTTATTTTTATTACTCTGAAATTTTAACCAGTTTATCCTCCTTGAACTCTGACCTCATACTCCTAAACTTAGTGAAATTCCCATACATTACCTGTGTTACCCTGCACTGCAAACAGAAATGTATTTTCAGGCAGAATGTGAGAGTAACTATAGATCTTGTTTCATTTTTCTCTTCCTTTCAGGAATCAAAGTTCTGCAATGACTACTTTCTGATGTCTGAAAGTCATTGTCTAAATATTGTGTCCAGTTCTTTTAAACATTTACAGCCATAAGCCAGACTACTCTAATTACTTCAGGATGGTAGCAGAATTAACATAGCTATGTTGAAATTCCTGTCCACTAATTCCAAAATCTGGGTCATCTGCTTCTATTGACTAGTTTCTTCTACATCATGTGTTGTTCTCTTTTCTTATGTAACTTCATGTGGGTAGTTATACGTTTTATACTGAGTACTTTAAGTGATGTGCTAAGGAGACTGAAGTTTTTATTTCCCTCTAAATTTCTTTCAGTTTCATTTTAGCAGACTGTTACTAGTGAGTTTTCTGGAATTTATTGAAACTTGAATCTGAGTTATACCTTATATAAGTCAATCGATTTGTTTGTTTGTTTTTTTGTTTCATTCATCCTAGATAGAATCCCTTAGTTCTAGAATATGGGTTTTAATTATAAGACATGGCCCTTCTGGAAATTCAGTGGAAAGTCTGATATGGTTACCAAAGCTCTCTAGTTTGGCATGAATTGAACATAAAAATCTGTCTCCCCAGCAGCCAGCAGCAATTCAAATCTCTGGTCATATCTTTCTTCCATGTTTCTCCTGGACAGTATGGGATCTCATCCTGTGCGCAAACAATTCAGATGTCAGTCACAAATTTATATGTGAGTTTGTGTGATATTTTATATTTACACTTTATAGGTTCTTCTTCTCCCAGGAATTTTCCCCCTTAAGTTCAAACTACAAAGGCTGCCATAAATTTCAATATCTGACTACCAAGTCTAAGAGTTCGGCAGCTTTCTACTTGATCTTTATCCCCTGCATGCCTTGTGGACCGGGAATTTCCCCAAGACAGTCTTACCTTGTATGATTTCTTCATTCAAGGGTCTCACTGTCTCAAGTTTTGCCTATTTTGGGCTATTTTAGTTCCTCTTCAGTGCCTTATAAGTCTTGGTTTGGATATATTGTCCTGAGTTTATAACTGTTTTTAGATGAAAGCTAAGTGTGACACAAGCTATACAACTATTTATTACTGGAAAGGGAAGAGGATTGATTGATTGATTGATTGATTGATTGATTTTAGGTTAGTTGGACTCTATCAGATAATCAAATGCTTATTCTCTTTTCAAACATGTAAGACTCCTAACAACTGGTAGAATAAGAAACCTTTCACGTTGTATTCAGCATGCAAGTACTTTAAGCAAATACCTATTCAGGCGTAGGCTCTGAGAGTTTTTTTAGAAAATAATGAATAATAGTGATTCAATAGCATTTCTCAAGATGAGTGGGTGATAAATTAGTTCACAAGTAGAAATAAAGATGTCAATGAACAAACCAATGCCATCCATGAACTTACTATCTTTATTTAGTTCTTGAGCCTTGTAAATACTCCCTAGGCATTGCTGAACGTATTTGTGCTTTCTTGTTCTCTCACTTCCATTCATCTAGCTCACACTTATTATGTGTCTGCTAACAGAACAAGTTACTGTTCCAGGTGAGATGGATTAACTGAGATTGTAAGATTGAGCAAATGCAGAATATACATGAGAATATACCCTACAGTGAGAGAGACAGACAAAGAAATTAAACCAGTAAAGATATTATATCAGGTGTACACTATGAAAAAAGGATAAACAGTGTAAGGAGTTAGAAAGCAATGGAGTGTTATTTTAATTGGTCAAAGAAGGAGATGATATTTAAACAGAAGTGTGGCTGGGATAAAATACAAATAACTGGGGAAGAATATTTCAGGCACAAGAACAATATGTGCAAAGGCCTTAAGGATGGATTGTGATTGGCATGTTCAAAAAATAATTATAAGACAAATGAGATTGAGGCAGAGTAAATAAAAGGCATAGTGGTAAAGACCAGGAAGGTAAACACTTAGATGATTGGGTATAGCAAGACGTTTAGATTCTTTCTTTTTTAGTGTTTTATTTATTTATTTGAGAGAGGGAGAGGGAAATATAGAGAGAAAATGAGTGGAGAATGTCAGAAGGAGAGGGAGAAAAAATTTGAAGCAGACCCCACACTGAGTGCTGAGCCCAACACAAGGCTCCATCTCATGACTGCAAGATCAGGACCTGAGCTGAAACTGTAAGTCAGTGGCTCAAGCAACTGAGTCACCCAGGCACTGATATTTAGATTCTAAGAAGTGATAAGAAGTCATGGGAACACTGAAAACACATAAATAAGATCATATTTACATTCTTAAAAAATTTTTTCTGGCTCTTGCATGAAGAGTGAACTATACATG
Source organism: Spilogale gracilis (assembly GCA_004023965.1). NCBI lineage: Eukaryota > Metazoa > Chordata > Mammalia > Carnivora > Mephitidae > Spilogale > Spilogale gracilis. Next base: position 8,370 of record PITA01007179.1, read on the forward strand.
AAGAGCATGAAAAGATTATTTTCTGGGGTGCCTGGGTGGCTCAGTTGGCTGAGCGAATGCCTTTGGCTTGGGTCATGATCCTGGAGTCCTGGGATCAAGCCATACATCGGGCTTCTTGCTCATCGGGAAGCCTGCTTCTCTCTCTCTCACTTCCCCTGCTTGTGTTCCCTCTCTAGCTGTGTTTCTCTCTGTCAAATAAATAACTAAAATCTTCAAAAAATTATTTCCTTAGAAAGTTATTAATTCTATAGCAAACTGAGTCAAAGTGGGAGGGGTGAAGACATAAATTTTGGTCCCCCCGCCTAGTAGAGGGAAAAACCCTTTAGCATGTTTCAAGGGGCTGCATTCTTTATTTTTTTAAAACATCAAATGAGAGTCAAGTCGATGTATGCCCTATTTTTAAATGACCAGGGACTTGAAATCACAGTTACAACATGCATCTACTAGAATATAAAGTTGTTTTACCATTCATAGAACTTTGAGTAGGTCTCTAGTAAAATAGTAATAACAACAAAAAACTACATTGCATTATTAAAGATACACCATGCCTTTTAAAGCTAATAACATAATGAAACACATATGAAGATTGTCCTAACATAGCACCTTTGGTTTAGCAAGACAAGAAAAAGTTATCTTCCTTGTATTGTAAAAATTATAAGTTGCCACATGGATGCTTTGTTTTCTCAACCAGTGTTGGTTGGAATCTCACTGAAACTTGACCTTAAGAGGCGGGGCTTCTGGGTGGTTCAGTCCTTAAGCATCTGCCTTGGCTCAGGTCATGATCCAGGAGGAGTCCCAGGATCAAGCTCCCCATGGGGCTCCCTGCTCAGCAGGAAGCACACTTCTCCCTCTCTCACTCCCCCTGCTTGGGTTTCCTCTCTAGCTGTGTTTCTCTCTGTCAAATAAATAAATAAAATAGAAAGAGATAAGAAGGAAAGAAGAAAGAAAGAAAAAAAGAAAGGAAGGAAGGAAGGAAGGAAGGAAGGAAGGAAGGAAGGAAGGAAGGAAGGAGAAAGAGTGAGAGAAAGAAAGAAAGAAAGAAAGAAAGAAAGAAAGAAAGAAAGAAGAAAAAAGAAAGAAAGAAGAAAGAGAGAGGGAGGGAGGGAGGAAGGAAGGAAGGAAGAGACATAAGAAAGAAAGAAAGACAAAGAAAGAAATAAAGAGAGAGAGAAAGAGAGACAAAGAAGGAGGAAAGAAAGAAAGAAAGAAAGAAAGAAAGAAAAGAAAGAAAGAAAGAAAGAAAGAAAGAAAGAAAGAAAGAAAGAAAAGAAAGAAAGAAAGAAAGAAAGAAACTTGACCTTGAGAAGTCTGATCCTTGGGTTTCACCTTACCATTAAGTTTGGTGCCTAGAGAGGGTAGAAACTAACATGTTTGGAGACCTGTCTGACACCTTCTTAGTTTGTGATAAATGATTTTTGTAAATGAAGGAGACAAAGGAGGAAAGGCATCAAGCTGGTTCAGAAACCACTTAAGGAATCTCCACTGGTTCTAAGCACAAAAAGAGTGTAATGGGGAAATACAAATATTCACTCTAAGAGAATACACTCTTCATTTTTATTCTAAAAAAATAAACATCACATATTCTCTTATGTCAAAAATCCAACTGGTCATTTGGCACCATTTGGAAATTCATGTTGGGGACCTATCTTTTTCCGTTAGTTTTGTTCTTCTGATTTCCATCCAATACGTGGTAAACTATGCTATGTGGAATCATCATCTAATCATTGGTTTGTGCAGCAGATTAGATTAGCAGATTAGATGTTTAATGGTGAACTTTATTTCAAAGAGTTTAAACTGCAGAGTGGTGAAACCCTCAGCTACTGCCAATGGCAATGACTCCCGTGAGGAAGAAAAGCTGAGAGGGGCTTTTACAGTCTCTCCCACAGCTCCCCTGCTGAGAGCAGAGGAAGCATTGGCAGGTCCCCAGGGAGAATCTCAGATAAGACTGTTGGAGTGAGGGCGGGCTGTGCAAAATGTTCTGTGTTTTCTTCTTTCAGAAACTTCATCCAACTTCTCCCCAAAGTATCTCTTTGAACTTTGCCTCACACAAAAAGGAAATGGCAGCTAAAGCTTTCTTTGTGGGCATAGATTTTCCTAACAGAGACATAGTTTGATTATTTGTCATGGATTTTGATTCTCTAGCCTGATGGAAAAAATGTGCAAGTTTTATATTTCCATAAAACAAATAGAACGGGAAGTTTGGCAAATTACGGAGCAAATTTTATGTAGTTTTTTTCAGTTCTATTAGATATTTCTCCGTTATGTTTTTTTCTTCCTTCAGAGTCCATGGGTGAGAAAAAAGACACGTTAAAAGAATACCCCGAGACCCTTATGAAGGCAGTAAAATAATGGAAACTTGCCATAAGGAATTCTGGAGAAAATGCCTACAGACGGTCCCCAACTTAAAATGGTTTGACTTAAAGTTTTTGACTTTACGATGATGTAAAAGCAATGTGTATTCAGTAAAAAACATGTTTCAGATTTTGAATTTTGACATTTCCCCAGCTAGTGATTTGCGTCCAGTCCTCTCTCGTGATCCTGGCCAGCCCCAGCTAAGCCGTGGCTCCTAGTCAGCCATGTGATCCTGTGGCCAGGCAGAGCTTGCTCTTATCATATACTGGCTTTTTTTTTTCTTTTTCTCTGCACCATTCTATGTCATACAACTGTTCCAGTTTTCAGTTTCAGCAAGGTATTCAATAAATTGCATGAGATGTTTAGCACATTATTATAAAAAGTGTTTGTGTGATTTTGCCCAACTGTAGGCTAATATAAATGTTCTGAGTATGTCTAAGGTAGTCCGGGCTAAGCTGTCATTTAGTCAGTTAGGTGTAGAAAACCCATTTTTGACATGATATTTTCAACCTGTGGTGGATTTATCAGGATGTAACACCATAAGCCATGGAAGATCTGTACATATACACAAAAAGTCTAATGAGAGAATAGAAGTGGGAAATATATTAAAAAGAGATATGAGTTTTGTTGTTATCTGCTTTTATATATATATATATATATATGCTATTTGTTTTTGCATTTAGCTAGATACCTGTTCCCTAACTCTTTCACAGTTCTACAGGTTAAGGGAGGAAAGCAGCTTTTGTTGCATGCTAAAGTGACTGTGATTTTTGGAAGGAGGTAAAGAGAAATACATCTCCTCCTCCCTCTTGTCCAAATAATATTTAATTACTGGGGAAAATAAGCAAGTAGAGAAGTACCATTTTAAGCTTCTTCCTGCCTTCCTAACACAGAATGCATCCCATAGAGGTATAGCATTAGCATCACCTGGGAGCTTGTTAGAAAGAGTGTCTGAGTCCACCAGACCTGATGATTCAAAAGCTCTGGAGTGGACCCAGAAACCTGTTTTATTGAAGTCTCCGTTGGGTTTATACATGTTCTCAATTTTGTAAAGCTCTGTTTAAGCTTGTGTAGGAGCCCAAGATTCTGCGTTTATAACAAATTCCCACATTACGCCGATGAAGCTGGTCCATACACCATACCTGAGCAGTAAGTTTCTAAAGGATGCATACAGAATTTGTTTTTTTAATTTCCTTTGCTTTTTTTCTCTTTCTCTCCACACTCCTTTATTCATTTTCTACTGCACATCACTCTGCCCTCACTCCATATATGTGCAGCTAGTTTAATGAACAATTGGAATCCAGCAGGCTACAAATATAAAACAGTTTTACTTTTTCATTAACTGCTGCCTTCAGACAAGGTCTTCTGAATCTCTCTTTCCTAAATCTAAAATGGCATTCTAGATAGATATTGTAGCTTTCTGGCCATTTTTAGCTATGCAAATGACCATGTCAAAACTACTTAAAATTTATCTCTCACCCTCCCAGCTCATATTTGACTGGTAGCCTGGGTTCAATAGGTAGGAGAATTAATTTGATTGTCCTTCCTGTCTTCTACTTCTCTGGCATTGAAGACTAGGATGAGAAAATAAGCAGAATAGCCTCCTATAATGGGTTTCCTGTCAATAATGTGAGAGAATCCCAGGTCTCCTGGGTCTCTGTTAGAGACATTTTCAGAGAGAGGACTCACTGGACTGCCTGCCTTCTCTTCTGTGCTCTTCAAAGGCACTAGGAGTCTTAGGTCTATGGATTTGCTGATGTCTTTTTCCCAGACATTAATAACTTGGTCTCTTCTTGCTCTGCTGGTGTGGCCTATTGCAGTATGCTTCCTCGGTGCTTTCTCATAGACTCATGCCTACAAGACAGACATAAGATTCTGCACATGAACCCAAATCCAGGAGATACACATACCAGGTGCAAAATGATTTTCTCAATGTGCACTGTTTTGGCATTAGAACCTTGGAGAATCTGGGGCTTTCCCCAGCTTGGCCGATATCCAGCTACGGAGTGAGACACCTGGTGTCTTCATCTCTGACTGAATTTCTGATGTCCCCTCTGAGGTTTAGGGTATATAAAGTCAATGATTTCTTTTTGATTCTTTTCCTTATGCCCACTTAGATTGTATATACTGGTGTGGGAGCAAGAGGATGGACTGATGGTTGAAGATAATCAAACTCATTTGACAGCCTATTAACAAGCATGGAGCTTGTAAGCTGTCTACAGAGAATATGGTTAATTCTTTGACCTTATAATTTGATACATAGATGTCATTTGCCAGACAACTGGAACTATCCTGTTATAGATATTGTCCTCTTTCCCAATCTGCTATCAACATAACGTATTCATCCTGTCATGTACTCTGTGAATAGCTTCCACCTTCGTTTAAGTTTCATTAGTTAAGGAGGAAATTATAATGGAAGGAGCCACACTCATGAACCTTACCTTGAGGTACGAGAAATTCAGAAGACTATAAAGGAGATAGTGGCAGAAAGAGTTCTGGGAACAGAAGACAAAACCCATTATCATCTTCCTTCTGTGGGAAACTATTTTAGAAGCAGAATGAATCACTGTGTATATCTTGGTTATATACTATAAGAAGTTTCTTCCTTTTGGGTATTTATAGATAGCATTTGGGAGTAGAAAAGCATATTAGACATCAAGTCCAATCCCATTGTTTAAAATAGAAATTAAATTTATTCATAATTTAATGGGTATTTATTCAGTGGCTTCTATCAATAAGAGACTGAATTTTAAGAAAATTTACACAGAAATCTTGGGCTTAATGGGGTTGATATTCATATTTCAAGATGTATCAGATGATTTTCAAGTGTGCCATTTAGCATATCTTAGTAATTCACATTGAGGTGCTACTGCCCACTCTATAGCATTTTTGGTATAATTGGGGAATGCTGCAGCCATTATACATAGCAACCCACATCACTCTTGACAGGTAGCTACACCTTCCAGGAACCCTAAAAGTGGCCACAAGGGTGCTCACTCTGATGTAAACACCTGGCCACCATGCTGGTAATGAGAGTTTATCATACCTGGCATCCTTTTAGCAGCTGTCAGGTGACCTGCCAACCATGGGCCAAATCCAGACTGATTACCAAGAGGTGAAAAGTCTCAAATCCAATCAGCCATCCCATGAGCTATTCAGCCACCTGTACATGGTAACATCTGTTATTTGAAGTTTGTGATTGTTTTCTTTTCAAGCAATGCATGTTTTTTCATTGACCAGTATGAAAAATGGAAGATGATGATCAGTGCAGAGAAACATTATTACAACATCTCTAACAGAGTGAAATTCTCCTTGTAACTATTGCTGCTTCTAAACTTTACTTTTGGCTAGAATAGCCACTGCTCAATAATAAAGATTTTGGTAAGCATTACGTGGGAAATTCTGAAGGGTAATTGAGTGTAACATGGAGCGACTAAAGAAATATTACAAAGAAGTTAAAACCATGGTCTGTATCTTAGTTAATTTAGTCAAAGGAAGAGTTATAATGCCAAAGAAAATAAAAATTGAAGATTAAATTTGTGCTAATTGAAGATACTATGGCTTCAAAGTACCGTATAATTTTATGAGCTGACATGGTTGATGAAGGTATTTTAAGGAAAGAGGTGATTTAAATTGGACTTTAAGGGTAGATCAGACCTGTTGTGTGAGGCAAGAAGAGACCAGAGCCGATCAGCAGTTGGGCAAGTTGAGGAAAGCTGTAGGATTACAAATTGCTTGGTCAGATGTGTGCATGATGAGATGAGCCTAAAGGAAATGGCTCCCACCAGAGAGCAGTGGAAAGGCAGTCTATGCAGGGGAGAGAGCAGGCAGAGGCCTTCAAAAGTAATATGAGTAAAAGAGAAGCCATTGGGCGATTCCAACAAATGCGGTATTTCAAGAAAGGTAAGTACAGAGAGTGTGTAGGAGTGAAATGGACTAGGAGACACACTTCAGAGTTCTTTGAGAAGGTGATACACAATAGATATAAAGCACTACAATGTTTCTCAGGGTGTGAGTGGCCATCTAGGTGGATGTTTTCACACCTACCCACCAAAATAGTCCTGGAAAAGAAAGGTATGAGGATACACCTTATTCCAAAGCAGCATGTCAAAGCATGAAATGCATTTAATGTCTCAGATTTTACTGTAAACATAAAGCAGCTTTATTTTTTCCTGATCTGTAATGTATCCTGGTTGGCCTTTTAAAACCTGAGAGCAAAACAAGACAGCAAAAAGTAACCAAAAACCTTATTTTAAAGTACATTCTATATGATGGAGTATAAATATGTTCGGCAGGTCTCTGTTTCACACGTGTCCAGCCACCTTGCGGTCTGCAGCAGGTCTGGCTATCGAGCAAAGCACTCGAGATCTACTACCATGGATTAATTTACATTGAACCGTGATGAGATTGGGGGGTAAGGGGCATATTGGTCTCTAATAATCCATGTGTTCTTAAGCAGACATGTGAAGGTGTATAGAAAACTAAAAGCGTCTTTTGTTTTTATTGTTGTCAGTAGTGCCTTTTCTGATTCTCTCCTAATTTCTTACCAGTAGCGACCCTTTGGGTAGTCTCATATTGCTGCCCACTTCCATTTGCAAGTTGAAACATTATATCCTCTTTATATGGTCACAACTTTATAATTCAGCCTCTGTTTCCTTCCTGGGGTCCTGTGCAGTCCTTCCCGTTATTAGTGATAAAGCTAATGATATATTTTTTTTCCCATCAAGGCAGTGAAAATCAAACAATGTGATTTTTTGGCCAAAATATATAGTCAGTAGTTTTATTTTCAGTTGATGTTAAATTGATCTATGTGTGTTTTAAGGATCCTTGTACTTGTGGTTGTGTTTTTGATGCAAGCTTGTATTCCTCTGATGGACAAGTCTACTTATTTCTGTGACTATTTGAGCTCCACATTTATACCTCCTTTATTTTGGATTCTAGGATGAGAGCATGAGCACATTATAGAAGACACTGCCAGGTTAACCTCCAAAAAGTTTACATTGATTTACAGTCCATGAAACAGTGTAGGAGAGTTGAGAACATTTTCCCGAGTGTCTCTGCACTGGATATCTTTTCTTTTTTCAAGTTTTTGCAAATGTGAGTGTTTTGCAAAACTGCTTAATTTATATTTATTTAATAACTGGGGCGTTTCACGTGTCCCTTGGTCATTTAAAATTCTTGTCTTAAGAAAATTCCGTCAGTAGCCTTTACTACCTTAGGAAAGTGATGCTTGCCATTTTCTTTTCAACAAATCAGGGCTCTACATGACTAAGGATCAAGAAGATTGTCATATATGTTCTAAATATTTTGTGTCTGTCTATAGTTTGTGACATTTAGGTATAGATCATTTTGTTCATGTGGATTATTAAAAACATGACTAGTTTTTAAATTTCTCCTTGATTTTGGATCTTGCTCAGGTTTGTTGTCTTCAGAAGAATCTTTTAAAGTCGTGTGATTCCTTCTAATTAATATCTTATTTATTTTAGATATTTGTGTATTATATCTACTTGAAATTTTTAATTATGTATGTGCCTAGGAAGAGGTTCTAGCTACACACACACACACACACACACACACACACACACACACATACACTGGATTGTTCAATACTCTTTATTGAAAAAGTATCCCTTCCAAGTTGATTATTGACACACCTTTATCATATATTAAATGATCATATATGCATATTTATCTCTTTATCTAGACCTGCTGAAGTCTCTAATATTATTGAAGCAGATATGATTGTCTTGATCTTGATTTACTGGAAATTTCTTTATACTTGAATAACAAAATGATATTTAATAATAATTTCAGATAAATATATCTATCTCACAACATTTGGAAATTTCCCATTTATTTCAACTTTCTTACCAATTTTACCAAGAATATTTGCTGTGTTTTACAAAATATCTTTTTAATGTCTATTACACACTCATATTTCTTCCTTTAATGCACTAACATGATGACAAATATTTATTTGATTCTTTCCCCACCCTTATTGAGGTATAATTGACATAGAACACTGGGTAAGTTTGAAGTTGAAACATATTAGTAATTTGATTCCGACAAGTATGACAATAAGCAGTAATGAGATTGGACTCCAGCAAAGGGTTGGGAATAAAGCCAATTTGAAACCAGTAGAATGGATTTTAAGGCCTATCCTGAAATCATGAGGTACTGTTAGGGAAGAAGGGTGATTGTACACAACGAGAAGAAGAATCAGGACATAGGAGGACCTCTTCTAGGGCAATACTGGACTAGGAGTGTGATCCTCTTCAAGTATCTCCTGGTAGTGATCCAATGTTGTTGGTAAGTTGACTTGCCTATTGTCCCTTGGGTCAATTTCCTTCTGCCTATAGGCATGAAACACCGGAGCCCTGAGGCAATAGCAGACATGATCAGGCTTATAGGTTGAGCTTCAATTTTGTCTCTTGAGATCCTTTGTCTTCCTGTAGAAGCTTTCAACCAATGAAGAATAAGACATTTTTAGAGTATGGTAGAGGGCTAGCCTTTTCTTACAGGAAACTACTTACTTCTTTTCCAGTTTCACCCTTGAATTCCAGGGCTCAAAGTGTCTCAGTGTCTCCCACCCAACAGGGAATCTGATGTGGGTTCCACCTGGGGACTTCTGAATCGTGACCTGAACTGAAGAGGATCATGACCTGAGCTGAAGGCAGGTGCTTAATGACTGAGCCAGCCAGGCACCCCTAGGAAGAAACCTTTATGAGCATAAGTCCTTTGCATTTCACTGCTTATTCCTGAGGCTTTGGGGGATTCTGAAATCCTGTAGGTGTTCAAAATAAATGTGATAACTTGATTTCATTCAAACTTACCATTTTCTCCTTTTTCAAAAACAATATCCATAGGTAAATTTTTGCTTTTTCCATAGGAGAGTATAATTTGAAGTAAAACAATAATAATGCTTTTATGTTCTATATGCTTTGTATGTTGTGTGCTTTCTCTTCCTTCTTTTTTTCTTTTTTCTTACTCTCCTATCCTCCCCTCACTTCTTTCATTCCTTCTTGCCTTTCTTTCTATGATCGTCAGTTTAGTTTTTTGAGTTAATTATGATAACATGTCTTTTATTTTATGTTTAAAGATTTGATTTATTTATTTGACAGAGAGAAAGAAACACAGCTAGAGAGGGAATATGAGCAGGGGGAGTGAGAGAAGGAGAGTGAGTGAGAGGGAAAGTGAGAGTGAGAGAGGGAGAAGCAGGATTCCCACCTAGCAGGGAGCCCACGTAGGGTTTGATCCCAGGACTCCAGGATCATGACCTGAGCCAAAGACAGATACTTAATGACTGAGCCACCCAGGTGCCCCAATAACATGTATTTTAAAACTTGGTTAAGTTTTAGATTTTCAAATTAATCGTTATGAAATTATATCAAGTATTCTTTTTATGATTAACCTCATTTATTGTTTACCCTCCAAATGCCATCCTATATTCATTTTCTATTTTTTCCTTAAACAAATTTGTCAGTCATGTCCATTTCATTAATCCTTTGGAATAATTGGAATTTATTTTATTTGATAATTTTTATGCCTTTTATTTTCTGTTTTCTTAATCTTTTATCTTCACTTCTTTCTTTTGTATTTTTTCTTTGATTTTATCTTGTGTGTATTTTATGAAATATATTGACCTGAACACATAATTTATTTTTCATCATTTAAAAAAATAACAGTGCTAGAACAATCAATTTTCCTCTATGTACAGGTTAGCTGATTGTCAGGGATTTAATTTTTTCACTGTATGTTCCTTGAAAAACCTGGATGTTATTCAGAGATGGCTGAGACTCAGTCAAGAACTTCTGCTTCAGAATTTCAGAAGACAAACAACAGAGAGTTACATCAAAAAATACAGTCGTTAACTACATTGAAATCCCTACATATTTTGAGTTTAATAATTTCTGTTATTTTTCAGTTACTTGTGATTTCAGTTTAGACTTTTTATCAAATATTAGTTTTAACCAGTTTTAAGTACTTATAAATGGCTAAAATTGTACTTTTATGTCTTTTTGTTGTAATTTACTTTTCTATTAATGTTTCAGTTATTTTGTTTGGACAGAAAATTTAAAAAAAAAACCTCCCTTCTCTTCCTTTATCAAGTATATCTATAACTATTTTTATTTATTTGACTAAAAATTTCTATATGTTGATATTTTCTATTCACTATCTAGAACCAGGAGCTATTAGACTTCAGATAGCTCACAATTTGGAGGAAATGTTTTATAAATTCAAAATATATCATGAAAATTTTTGTGCTAGAAATACATACTATAGAAGCACAAACAAGGAAGTCTTCCACAGAGATGACTTTGTTCTGGGGCATGAAGAATAGGCCACTGACTTCCAGTAGAGGGACTTTTTTAGATGAAACAATAATTTTTTAAAGTTTTTATTTAAATTCTAGTTAGTTAACATACAGTGTAATGTTAGTTTCATGTGTACAATATAGTGATTCAACCCTTCCATACAATAGTTGGTGCTCATCACAAGTGCATTTCTTAGTCCCCATTACCTAATTCACCCATCTCCCACCCACCTCCCCTCTGGTAACCATCAGTTTGTTCTCTATAATTAATAGTCTGTTTCTTAGTTTGATAAATATATGAGTATGTGCTGAGTACTAACTGTGGTGTGGCCAGAATAAGACCCACTGTGTAGGATGGGTCCAGACAGGAACCAGTTCTGAATGACATATAGAGTTTGAATTTTAGAATATAAACAATAAGGAATTGGCAAATATAATTAAGCATAGGAGTGACATGACCAGACATATTTTGAGAGAGAGAGAACACTAGCAATATTGTAAAAGATGAATAGGAAATAATAGAAGAAGAAGAATGAGGAAAAGATGGAAGATTATGAGACAGTTGGGCAATAAAAGGAGGTCTTAGATATGAGAGACACATATTTAAGTTAGAGCACGTGTGATATATTTCCCATTTGAATATTAAAGATGAAGGAGAGGCAAGTATTCAAATGAATTTGACTGATTATCTACTTAAGAATTCTTTCTTTCTTTCTTTCTTTCTTTCTTTCTTTCTTTCTTTCTTTCTTTCCTTTTTTTTTTTTTTTTTAAGATTTCGTTTATTTATTTGACAGAGAGAAACACAGCCAGAAAGGGAACACAAGCAGGGGGAGTGAGAGAGGGAGAAGCAGGCTTCCTGCCGAGCAGGGAGCCCAATGTAGGGCTTGATCCCAGGACTCTAGGATCATGACCTGAGCCAAAGGCAGTCGCTTAACCAACTCAGCCACCCAGGCGTCCCAAGAATTATTTCTTAATATTTAAAACAACCTTAAGAAATAGAGACTAGTCTTCATTTTATGAAAGAAGATCCTGAATCTTAGAGAGTTGAGGCAAATTGTTCTAGTACACATTGCTTGTAAATATTGAAGCTCCAAATAGAACCATGGTTTTTCCAGAGAACTGTGTCAAAAACTTCACTCCTGCAGGGGTAGGTTGGGCTCAGGAAACCTGGGAAGTAGGTGAGAGAGATCTGTGCTTGATAGTTGGGAAGAAGGGGATATGTATTTCTCTAGATAAATTCTAATCTTAAATTCTCATCTACCCAATAAATTTTGTGACCTACCTTGTGGTTATTGTCATTTTGTTTTGCTTTTATCTCTTTTTGAATGCTCGTAGATGCCTAATTGATCTTCTCCTTTATATGGATAGATTAGGAAAAAGTTAGAGGTATAAATACATTAGTTAATTTACTCCTCTGCGGTCCCTGGGTGGCTCAGTGGGTTAAAGCCTCTGCCTTCAGCTCAGGTCATGATCTCAGGGTCCTGGAATCGAGGCCCGCATCCCCGTATCCAACTCTTTGCTCAGCAGGGATCCTGTTTCTTCTGCTCTCTTTGCCTGCCTCTCTGCCTACTTGTGATTTCTTTCTGTCAAATAAATAAATAAAATCTTTAAAAAAAAAATTTACTCCTCTGAAATAAAACTGTCCTCATTATAGGAGTTAGCATTTTCATAAGTTTATAGTTTTGTGACAAGCTTTCTACTCATTCTTTGACAAGAGGTTCTTTATCAAAGATCAAGAATTACTATGTCCTAAATCATAGCCACAGTAATGAAATATATTCACTCTTTTTTAAGAAAATGAGGAACTCTTAAGGGAAGTTGAATTAATACATATTTTTTAACTTCTTGAATCAAAATTTAATTCTAAAAACATACTAGAAGTTATAGTTACACACACATCACTTTGGGCTGTGTCACTATGAAATAAAATTACTTTCATATTTAGCTTGACACTGGTAATTCATTTTGAAGAATCTACAATTTATGACATAAGAGTGTTTAATATTTGTAATACTTAGAAGTAATTATAAAGCTTATCTCTCCCTTCCCCTTAACTTTTTCTGCCAGGTTTGAAAATATTTCATTTAAAGACATTTTTGCTATACAAGAAAGTGCACTTTTGGAGATTTTGCCAGTGTAATTAATGTCATTGCACTTAAATGTATCAACAAGCTCAAATTCATGGAGCTTGTACTATGAAAATGGAACATTTTTTATTATTGAGTACTTCCTCTGGTAAAAAAAAAATCAAGAGTTATGGGTTAAATGTCCCATATAAATTAAATGTATTTATCAAAAGTCACACCAAAATTTAAAATGGATCTTCTGCCTTCGATATAAACAAATAAAAAAATAAAGCAGTGGCAATAAAAATGTGTGATGGGCATTTTCCTTGATTCATATGTCAGTGTTGGGAATTAAAACAGCCACTTTGGAAAATGGTGTGGAAGCTCCTTAAAAAGTTAAAAATAGAGCTATCCTATGATCCAGCAATTACACTACCCAGTATTTACCCCAAAGATACAAATGTAGTGAAAAGAAGGGGCTCACCCCAATCTTTATAGCTGCAATGTCCACAATAGCTAATCTGTGGAAGGAGACAAGATCCCCTTCAACAGATGAATGGATAAAGAAAATGTGGTCCATATACAAATTGGAATGTTATTCAGCCATCAGAAAGTATGAATACCCAACATTTGCATCGACATGAATGGAATTGAAGGGGATTATGCTAAATGAAATAAGTCAAGCAGAGAAAGACAATTATCACATGGTTTCACTTATTTTTGGAACATAAGAAATAGCACAGAGGACATTAGGAGAAGGAAGGGAAAAAGGAAGTGGGGGAAATTGGAGTGGAGAGGAACCATAAGAGACTGTGGACTCTGGGAAGCAAACTGAGGGTTTTCGAGGGGAGGGGAGTTGGGGGATGGGTCAACCTGGTGATGGGTATTAAGGAGGGCACATATTGCCTGGAGTACTGGGTGTTATAAGCAAACAATGATTCATGGAACACTACATCAAAACCTAATGATGTACTGTATGGTGACTAACATAACATAAAAAACTAAAAAAATAAAACGGTAATGCTTTCTTGTTAGAAAAAGTTGTACTCTACTTTTCCTTTTAACATTTTCCTTATAATTTTTAAATATTTTATTTATTTATTTATTTATTTATTTATTTATTTATTTATTTGAAATAGAGAAGAGTGAGAGAAAGCATGGGAGGGGACAAGGTCAGAGGGAGAAGCAGACTCCCTGTGGAGCTGGGTGCCCCATATGGGACTCCATCCAGGAACTCCAGGATTATGAGCTGAGCTAAAGGCAGTCACTTAACCAACTGAGCCACCCAGATGCCCCATATTTACTTTATAATTTTAAAAAGATAAACTACAACCTAAAACATACTTAAGCAAATTTTAAATGACCTACACTTTTATCAACTGGCATAAAATACTTTAAAGTTCTTATATCTTCAATATTTTATTCATTTGCCTATAAAATTTCATATCATTATAATCATAGCATATGTAGCATATAAATTAATATTTTCTAATTAAAATTTTTTCACATTTCCACACATTTTCCATACATTTTAAATTCCTTTTTAACACATAAGTAATTCTAAAAAGCAACATTTTTAGAAGAGGAAGAGAGGTAAACTATAAGAAAATTTGTGGAGTTTGTTGCTATTGTTAAAGTGTAGTTTTACTCAATGAAGCATCTTTAATTTAGTTACTGGATCGACTTTATGGCTATAATTAGTTTCACCTGGTTTTTTAGAGGCATGACTCACATTGGAACTTTGATCTAGTGAGAATGACCCTGTTTGACTTTTACCTCCTTGTGGTAAAACCTTAAAATTTCTAGTTCTAAGTCAGTTTTTTTGCCCAACCATTTGCAGCATATGCTGTGTCTAATTACAAGGGAAGTTATATATAAGACAGATTTGAGCACATTTATTTTGTATTTGCCCAAGAAAACATATACATTATTCTTGGAAGCTTTTTGATGAGTTACTAGGGAAGCAGATTTAATTCCTAATATATGTGAAACCATAAAGGACTTCACAAGTCTGCATGTACATTGGCAGGCACATACCCCTTGCTCTTCCTCCACCTCCATACACATCTTCCACCTTTGTTTTATGCTTTGTTATTGACTCACTGGTTATTTTGTGTCATCTTAGAAAGACTAAGTTGTTTGGGAAAGTGTAGAATGTTATGGTTCATCTATCTTCTCAGTACATTTGAGTATCTTAATACAAAGTTTGGGAAACAGGGGCCCAGATGAAATATGCAGATGGATAATTCTCATTAAATCTCCTCATTTAAATTCATTGTTCAATTTCATATCATTTTATATTCATCAAGATCTACATAATAAATTAGACCCAGGCAACCAACTTAATATCATTTCTAGTGCCATAACAATGACCCCCTATACCCACAATGCCATCAGATGTGTTCCCAAACTCTTCAATTCTCTCCTGTCATTTGTGAAAACAGATGGTCACACTTGGGGAGTAGTTATATTCATTATTCATTCTAGACAGGTTAGCAGAGCATCTTCTAAATACTTAGCATTTTTCAAGGCAGCATGGGAAATGCAAAGATGAAACTGCTGACCTTAAGGGACATAGAAATTAGTTGAGGAGGCAAGACATATTGACAGGAACACTTACATAATCAGACAGGGCAGTAAAGTGAAGTGCCAGGTCTATGAAAAAAAACAAACAAATAAGCAAACAAACAAGAAGATTCCAGAGATTCACCAAAAACCTTGAGGTTCATGCATTCTAATGAGAGGAAGATCTAAAAGCTGGCTTGATCCCTTTAATATTTATCACTCCATTATGTGTGAGGTGGAAACACCATGTATCTCAGTCATCCACTAATTCTATAGACCAGTGATGGGCTAAGTGTGAAAATCTACCATGGTCTTCAGAGACTTGCTGTCCCATCACCTTATCCGTTTGCTCCTACTGCAGGCTCTCAGATTACCTTGAGAATAATGGGAAGAACATCTGACTACTTCTGAATTTCAAATGATAGTCTAATTATCATGTAGTAGCCTGGAGTTTGTGTGTCAAAGCTCTTGCTCCATTACTTTCCTAGATCCTGGCTTACCCTACTTTTCCATTCAAACAAATAAACACCCTAAACTTTTCTTTGCTGGCTTTCTAATATATGTCTTTGATTTGCTCTCAAGTGCTTTGCTCAATTTGGTCTGTTTTTTGCTCTCAATTTGCTCTGCTCTCATAGTCCCACTCTTCCTCTATTTGTTGCTCTGCAGGTTTTCTCTAGAACTCTAAGCTCTTGAGCTCACTGACTTGGTTAATGCTCAGATTTCCACGTATTCTGCTCTGTGTTGATACTTTTCTTTTAAAAGTGTTCTGTTCTGCAAACTCTAAATGCCTTGGTTTCCCTGGAATCCTATCTTCATCTCCTCAACTCATGAATGCCAGGGGGCTCTGCCTGCGATCATCTCTTTGCCTTGCTGTTGTGAGATTCTGGCTGAAACACAGGGAAGAGAGGGGGTGCTACTTGCACCTAGTGGAAAGAGACCAGGAATGTTGCTAAACATTCTGTAATATACGAGACAGTCCCCCATAACAACAAATCACCAAGCCTAAAAATGTCAAGAATACTCTGAGGTTTTAGAAACTCTAGCTTAGGGTGATGCAACAACCAGAGGTTTGAAGCAGCAACACACACTTTTTCTTCCTCTTTCTGTATGTCTTAGTTTCAAGAGCTAATTTTTTGTGTTTGGTTACAATTCAATTTCCATATATTTTATATCAGAGAGAAAAGTAAGAGTACTTTATGTCCATAGTTGAGTAAAGAGCACAGTCAGAACTGAGAGGAAAAAGGTAACAAGAGGAAAAAATCAGCAAGATACGAAGACAAGACTATGAAACCTACGTTTACTCCCAAGCAACAAATTTAATTGAAATTCATTGAATATTGAGATTTACCTAAATTATCATATTTTAACACTCCATGATGATTCTACAAAACCTACCAGGTGGTATTATTTTCATTGTGCAGATGAGGGAACAGACAATTTGAGGGACTGCCTGAAGTTATATGAGTGATGAACAGAAGAATTAAAATTTGTCTGTTCCATGTGGTTGTCTAGCACTTCAGAGACTGCATGAAACAGCAGAGATGGGCTAATGGAAGGCATCAAACTGGAGTTCCTGGGTGGCTCAGTCAGTTAAGTGGCTGCCTTCAGTTCAGGTTGTGATTCCAGGGTCCTGTGATGGAGCCCCCTGTCAGGCTCTCTGCTAAGTGGGGAATCTGCTTGACTCTCTCACTCTCTCTCTGTGCTCTCCCTCTCTATCTCTCTGAAATAAATAAAATATTCAAAAGAAAAGTATCAAGCTGTTGGTTGAAAAGCTTTCATTTTATTGTGCCACAAGTATGATTTTTTTTGGTGGTAGGTATTGCTTTGTTCTGACCTTGGGTGGAATATGGCAATATGGACTGGCCACTGGAAAACCAGGAGAAAGTTCTTTATCTCAAAGGACTGTGTCATTTTTAGTAGAACAAGAATATAAAGTTAATTTTTAAAAGATAGGCAAATTACTTGGCTTTTACTTTTATATTCATAGTGATAGTCTGAAAAGCCATGTGACCCAGGGATGCCAAATAACATTTTATGGGGGGGGGGGGATTTTATTTTTCTGTTTCAGGCTTTCTAATGCAGCCCTAATGCAGGAAAACATAGTTTGGTGAGTAACTGAGCTTTCATTAGTCTAAATTGCCTATTATTTGAAAAAATAAAGTTAATATGCTGAAATGGATATAAAGAATCTGCTTTAGATTGTGATATTAGTCTTTTTTTTTTTTTTTAATGAGACAATGGTGGTTTGAAGTGATAGAGGTGAGACACAGTCTGTGAGTGTCTTGCCTGCCCTGGTTTCAACTCACGGAATTCAGGTTCCTTGTATTTGTTTCTGGCTCACTCCTCCTAGACACCATCTGGAGCTAATGAAGTGTCTAGGTTGTGCTTGAAAGCTTTACAACCAGTCCCAGAGAGATTTTGGGCTTGGTTTATGCCCTTGTGTGAAGTCTAATCTTATGTAAGACCTTGTCATTAACAGATGTATGGTGAATATATTTCTCCCCCCCCTTAAATACTCTCTATAAAATTCTGTCTGCTTTATGAATTAATAAGATCACTGTTTAGGGCTGTGATGCTGGGTACTTCTAACTGGAGTAACCTCTTTGATTTAATTTTTGTTGCCTTTGCTGTCTATGTGCTCCCTGGAATACCAAGGCAAAGAGATCATTTTATCCTACTTCTTTTGATAGAAGATACCTCCGTATTGGAATAAATCACTCATCAGATATAGTGGACTGTTGTTTAACAATTTCACATTTGCTCTGCAGTAGGCAATGGTGACACAGCAAAATATAAATCTGTATCATTTTGGTTCAAAAGGTTTCACACTTGAAGGGACACCAAAGCCAAACAAAATAACAGATAAACCAAAATAAGGACAATTAAGTCTCCTGTCAATGAGTTTAGTGTAAGTATTGTCGCCACTCATTTAAACATGCGCTGAAATCCAGGTTATTTTCTCTGGGGACAGTCTTGTATAGTGTTTTCTCCCCCTAAATTCTCTAGTGTTTTAGAAAGATGGAATCCCATTCACTGATGACAAAGAGTAAATATGAAGGGTAAATGACCATTTAAACTCAGTCTAAAGTTTCCATGAAGATGAAATAGTTTCATGCACTTGGCTGGCAGGGGGGAAGTGGTAGTAAATTAGTACTGAATGTACAGTAAATTAATACAATTTGCTGTACATAAGCCAGCTAATCTAGTCTGCTTGTTTCTTTTTCTCTTCCCTTCCCTTCTTTTTCCTTCCATAGTCCATTCCATTCCATTCCATTCCATTCCATTTATTCTATGCTGTTTCATATTTAAAAAGATGTTAGTAGGGCACCTGGGTGGCTCAGTGGGTTAAGCCTCTCCTCGGCTCAGGTCATGATCTCAGGGTCCTGGGATAGAGGCTGGGATCTGGGATCGAGGCCCACATCGGGCTCTCTGCTCAGCAGGGAGCCTGCTTCGTCCTCTCTCTCTGCCTGCTTCTCTGTCTACTTGTGATCTATCCCTTTCTCTGTCAAATAAATAAATAAAATCTTTTTTAAGATTATCCTAGTAGAGTTTACTAAACTAAACTGATATTGTGGCTCAACAATGAATTTCAGCCAAATGATGTAGATTGATTCATACACTTCCAGTTATTTATGAGAAGCCATTAAAAGTCAGTATGCTCTGGCACCTGTGTGGCTCAGTGGATTAAAGCCTCTGCTTTTGGCTCAGGTCATGATCTCAGGGTCCTGGAATCAAGGCCTGTCGGGCTCTTTGCTCAGCAGGGAGCCTGCTTCTTCCTCTCTCTGCCTGCCTCTCTGCCTACTTGTGATCTCTCTGTCTAATAAATAAATAAAATCTTAAAAAAAAAGTCAGTATGCTCTGTTGTTGTTAGACCTTTTTTTAAAACAACATTGTTGAAATATAATTCATATTCCACAAAATTCACTCATTTGAAATGTGTAATGCAGTTTTTAGTATAGTCTCCAACTCGTGCAACCGTCACCACATTTTAACCATATAACATTTTCATCATCCCCCAAAGAGATCATTTATTCATTAAGAGTCATTCCCTATACAAATACCTTTCCTTGTGCCAAGGATAACCACTAATTTAGTTTCTGGTTCTATAATTTGATCTCTTGTTGGCGTTTCACATAAATGAAATGAAATATGTAGTCTTTTGTGACTGACTTTTTTTTTTCATGTTGAATAATGTGTTCAAGGTTTAACTATGGCATAGCCTACACCAATGCTTCATTCTTTTTTATTGCTAAGTAATATTTCGTTGCACCTGTATACCACACTCTGTTTATCACTAATTAGTTGATGGACAGTGGGGTTGTTTCCAATTTAGAGTAATTATAAGTAACGCTGCTATGAACAATTAGGTACATCTCTGTGTGTGTAAGAATGTTTTTTTTTCTCCTGAATATATGCCTAGAAGTGAAATCTCTAGGCCATATAGTAGCCTGTGTTTAACATTTTGAACAACTGCCAAACTGTTTTCCAGTGTAACCGTACCTTTTACAATCTTATCAGCAATGTGTACTGTTCCAGTTTCTCCATTTTGCCAACACTCATTCTTATCTTTCTCTTTCATTAGTCATTCTTGTAGAGTTGTATAATATTGTGATTTCGAATGGCAATTTTGACTGATTGTTCTAAACATGTTTTCACAAAAAAAAAATTAAAAAAAAAAAAATAAACATGTTTTCACATATTTTCATGTGCTTATTGGTCATTGGTACATCTTTGGAGAAATAGCTATTCAGATACCCAAGTTACTTTTTAAAGGGGTCATTGTCTTCTTATTACTGAGTTAAAGCACTATTTGCATATTCTGAATTCAAGTCCCTTGGCAGATGTGTGATTTACAAGTGGTTTTTTTTTCCTATTCTTTGGATTGCGTTTTCACTCTCATAATGGTATCAATTGCAGCACACCAGTTTTTGATTATAATGATATCCAATTTATCTTTGTCATTTTTGTTTTTAATGTTATATCAAAGAGATGATTGACTAACATAAGGTAACAAAGATTTACTCATATATTTTCTTCTGAGAGTTTTATAGTTTGAGCTCTAATATTTACATTTACTATATTTTGATATATTTTTTGTAGCTAGTACCTTTTTAAATCAAGTTCACTAAGGAAGGATCTAAGAAGTGAGGAATAGGTTTGTGACCTCATTTTTGCCTAACAGACAATAATAACAGAAATATTCCCCCCCCCAAAATAAATAAATAAAGGAAGGAAACATGGACACACACATAATAATTTATACTTCAATAATCTATTTAGATAGATCTGATGAAAGATGACAGCATAAATCTTATAACTGAGTAGAGAAAGACTCTCAAGCTGATTAGGATGGTTAGATTTTCCTATTCAGAGAAAGTGAAGCTGAGAGGAATGACCAGTTCTTCCAGGTCATCTGGACTGACGTCCATCAAAAAGCAGGTAAGTCTTAAAGTGTTGAACAGAATGCTTGGATTTGACTGTGGTGTATTAAAAAGAAATAACTGTTTCTTAACTATATGCAAATTTCTCTCTGTGAGCGATTGCTGTCCTAATCTCACCAGTTTTCGTAATTGATCTCCCTTCTTACCCCTTCATCATATTACTGGCTTTCAAATCAGAAACCTTAAACAGAAGTCTTCCGATATAAGAAGCTGAGCATATTCCCTTTCAAATGTATCAATTAATTCTCGCTTCTGGTTAATAGATGAGTTGACAAGTAACAGGAAAACTTTTTTTAAGAGTTCTTCTTGTATTGAATTAGTCTCCAAAAGCAAAGTACTTGATGAACTCTCCTACCCTTCTCAGATGCTCATATAAAAACAAGTGCTGCATTAGCAAACTGTAAACCAAAGCCAGCAGCCCATACGCACTCACTGACCATCAGACATGATTATCCTTCAATCAGTACAGCAATGGCACTGTCTTGTCAGAACATTCTGAACTGTGACCTGATTAAAACGAAAAACCTAATGAACAGAATCTATAGAGCAGCTTCCCTTCATTATTCTCTCCCCGCAAAACGTCACAGGCAGCATCTGGTGTCAGGAGCAAATCATATTCTGACTTATATCCACACTAAACACTTTTGCAGCCATAAAACATGTGGCAAACGGGCTCAGAGACATCCATTTTTAAACAGCTGACATTAATGATGTATAGACAGAGAGCAAAAAAACGTATTTTGCCCATCTCAGTATACTATATTTTCTGGTGAAATCCTTTTGGAAGAATAACTTGTGCATCAAACTTCCTTTTAAGAAGAAATGGCCCCTCTGGAGTGTGGAATGCTCTTAGAGAGCTCTTTCCTCATTGAAGAGCCTGAAATGTGCCATAAGGCGAAATGCAATTATGTACCATTAACATTTTTTTGTAACTAGTAAACATCCAAAACTGTGGCCTTATGTTTTACTGTACAAAGCTTGATTAATTAACTTGCCAGTGCAGCTTACTACTAGTGTTCTTAAAATATACAATAAAAAGTGCCAGTACAGAAGGGCAGAAAGATAGGATTTTTTTCTCAGAAGCAAAAAAAAACCCAACACTTCATGTGTTGGACACCAATGAACAGGCTGAATATCTGTAACTTTATCTGAAAATGTGGCAATAGTGTCATATGCACCAATGTAAATGAAGTTTATCAATAGTAGACAAAGTAATTTAAAGTTAGCTAAAATTATGATAATAATTGTGGTTTTTGAACAGGGTTTTAATAAACCAACCATGTAATACTGTAGAACATAAAGCAAGTCCCACATATGTGTAGGACTTAGTAAAAAAAGGACTATGGGGATTTTTTTATTATTTAACACTTACCTGCTTATTATACTCACGAAGTTTTGATAAAGCATAATACATTTTGTTTAAAACTCAGTGTTATTATTGACATGCTGTAAAATTCAGTTTGCATAAAGTATGACCTTCAAAGTTTTTATATAAGGTAGCATTAGTTTTGTACAATAGGAAAATACCCTAAGGTAAGTTCGTTTTTTGATATAATTACATTTCATTTGTATTCCTATATTTGTTATTCTCCTTTGTGCCAGATCACATGCCTATTGTAGTACAGAAGGAAAGGGACTTAGGAAATGCTCTATGGAGAGTAAAATTGGCAATGCTTGGCTCAGGCTGCCTGTATTTATAAGCCTAGAATGCACATAGAAGTATGCGTCATTGAGGAGAGAGCATTGGGTTTGCGATCAAAGAAACCTAAAATCAAGTTCAACTGCCAGTGTTTTCTAGATGTGCTGTCTTAGACATGTTAAATTTTTTGTATGTCCATTTCCTCATATATTCAATGGAAATAATTACATGTACCTTATAGTGTTATTTCAAGGTTTAGTCTTAATGTATTCAAATATACATGTTGAAATACTATGTTGTATACCTGAAAGTAGTAAAATCTTTTATCTTGACTATGCTTCAAAAATAAGTAAAAAGTAAGTAAATGGAACATAATAGATACTGATTTTTTAATTATCATTTTTAATGTTTGTTATGGTATTCATCTTTTATAACCCCAAATTGAAGCTCATGGTCTGATTGATATCTAACAAATGGTACAATATTTGAAATGGTGACTATGCCAGAAAATTTTAGTTATATGTTTGCTTTGTGTTTAGCAGCTATAGTTCAGTAAGAAATGAGATCCAATAATATATCAAGTAATTCTGCTACTAATAACAGATACTAGAAATACTGGCAAAAGTAACTTCAAAAGTTTTCATTGTGGATTCATTTTTATGGTTGTACTGTTAAATGAGCTAGAAGGGTTTTTTTCATGAATATGAAGATTTTAGAGACAGAGCAGGGTGGAAAAGACTCATGTTGGAGTATCAGAGGGTGGAGAACATAATATCTACCCATTCTGTCCTGTAACCTAGATAAAATTTTGGGAGTAAAGTTGCCAAAAATTCTTTCTCTGCTCTTCAAGTCTGGAGGTCAAGGGAATATTCCTGGGGACCTCTAAACCATAAGAGATCAACAAACAAGCTTTTCTTTTAGTCCATATCATTATAAGTGCCTCTTGTGTTTTTACAGATTTATCTCGTTATTTTGTTCTTTAGATTTCTAGCCCTTTTAAAATTATTTCGATTTATTTTAGACAATTGTTAATGGTTTTATCATTTTATCTTATTCTTCTCTTTTATCCTTCTCCCTTTCAGATTTTTTACATTATTTTTCTAACATTATAAGATTAGCTTAGCTAATTAACTTTTTATAGCTATGAAGTTCTGTTTTAACTCTTTTTAGTCCATTTAAATTTATTTTTCTTATTAATGTTGCTTTTTATAAAATTATAAGGTATCTGGGCATATTCAGCTCAGCTCTAAGAGCTAAAATATGTCTTGAACAAGTCTTCCAATTATTCTTTTAGGATGCTCCTAGTCCTCCAAAGCTAAACCATTAACTCCTAAATAAAATTGACAATGCAGTCGTGTACCTTGACCAAAATTCTCTCTGAACTAAAAGTAGGCTCAACCAAAAGATCACCTTATGAGATTTGTTAAAAAAGTTTCTGAATTCTCACATATTACAACCTTTAGTCATTTACAGAGACATGGGATTTTAAATCCAGTGTCTACCCTGTGGAATTCTCATTGTTCTTAATACATAAAAACAGATGACTGCACAGTGGGGCAATGATTCAGAGATAGATAACTATTCAGGAAAAATCACTATAATTTTACAACCTATACTGCATTATTATAAACCATCAGTGGTTTTTGAGTCATCTCACAGACTTCTCCTAATAAGAAATGATAAGAAATTATTAAAATAACCAAATTAAGAATAAAATCCTCTAAGTTAGAATGTGAGGAACTTGTTGAAATGTGTGTTTTGTGTGTCTACTTCAGAGGATTTAGTTGGCCTTAAGACCCAGGAATCTGAATATTTAATAAACATGTCTCTATGAATGTGAAGTAAGAGGTTCACAGACTGAACTTGAAGAAACACAGCCTGTAACACTGAAGAGAGTTTTTCAATCTCCCTTCCCTAATGCTGAGCATCATGGAGATTTTATCTAGGTCAGAGATTTTGACAAGTGGAGTTTGTAAAAAAAGAGGCAGCTAGTTAGTTATCTAAGCAAAGTGTCGCCTGAATTTCTCCCAGAGGCTGCCATTCATCTGCATTTGATTCTATCTATTGATCAACAAGACCTGTTGTTTTCCTCTTGGATTCACATATCTAACACTGAGGAGAAGCCCTTGGGGAAACAATAGTCCCAGTCCAGATTGTCTATGAGTAAAGCTTTGGCAGTGACTTAATCAAGCTTGGCATCTAAATCCCCAGAAATCATCAGATGAGCCAATGAATACAAACACTATTCGAAAGACAGAAGTTAAATTGGGAACAAACAACTCTACAGCTTGTAGAATATTGGTACTCCTAATAACTGAGCATGAGTAGTGTGTTCAGATCTTCCTTATCATTGATTTTATATATATATATAATTTATTTATATTATATATAAATTAAATTAAAATATATATATAATTATTTATTTATATATTTATTTATTCAAGTTATATATATGTATACACACACATAGATATGTATATATATACATTTTTTCCCTTATTGTCAGAAGATGAAGAGGGCTAAACCACAGATAAGATAAAATTCCTATTCTAAAAATCATGTATCTTAGAACTGATATAGTGTTTTTTCTAAGCTAGACTTCACATTTAGAAACTCCTCTTTCCAATTCTTGAATAAAAACTTGCTTTAAGTTAGTTACACAAAAATTTTGGCCACTCTACAAAGTCATTTACTTTTGTTAGTTTCAGGTAATTCTAGGAGATTTGGGTGCCTTTTCTTCTGAATTCATAAATATTATTTGCATATCATTATTTTCAAGTTGCTGAATATGGGTCATCTTCAAAAGGGCACAGTTTTTGGGAATGAGTCAGTTTGGCACTTTTCATGCTGTTGCTCACATAATGGCCACCACTTAATGGTGTTTCATGGTCAAGAATTTGATTATTATTAGACAGCACTATAAGAACCAGCATTTAATATCATCTATCTTATAAATTCAGACTTATTTACAGTCACATTGCTATCTAAACTTTGTATTGATTTTGAATTTCATATCTTTAAGCTTTGAAGGTGCTAATGAGAAACTGTCCTTCTATCCCCACAGTACTACACCGCATAGCATTCAAAGACATTTCTTAGAGTTTAGTCTGAGGAGGGACCACTGTAAAGCACTTTTCTAATTACGAAAATTAGGAAAATCACTTATTTTGCATTCTTTGCCAGTGTCTTCCATAAACAACAGGGTCAATACCATATCTTTGGTTTTCCTGTTTTTACAAGTTTGTCTATTTATTTTTATTTAGTTAATTAATAATAATTAATAATTAATAATCCAATAAACTATTTTAATTAATTAAATAAATGATTGTTTAATTTATTTATTCTATTCAAGTTATTTGCTTTATTTATTTAAATATTTATTTAATAATTTAATATTTATTGAAATAAATTAATTAAATGATTGTTTAATTTGCTTATTCAAGTTATTTATTTTATTTATTATTTAAATATTTATTTAATAATTTAATATTTATTAATTTAATTTATTTATTTAAGAAATAATTTTATTTAATCTTTTGTTGGCTTTGGGTTTAGTTTGTTTTGTCTTGATGTACCAAGCTTTAGGTGGGAAAAATTGCACCATTTTAATCAATATTCCTCAGTTAGTAGCATAACATCTGCACTTGTCCAAATAACGCCCCATTTTTAAATTTTGATTTTTATGCACTTTACCATTTCCAGTTCTTCTTCTCTCTTCCAACAAACATCCATTATAATATATCAAGGGGAAGGTTTCTAATCCATTCTCTTGTTGTTACTTATATATATGAATAATAGTATGTATTGTTTGCTCTAAGATGTTACATTAAAATGTATACCAGGGGTGCCTGGGTGGCTCAGTGGTTTAAAGCCTCTGCCTTCTGCTCAGGTCATGATCCTGGAGACCTGGAATCGAGTCCCACATCGGGCTCCCTGCTCAGCGGGAAGCCTGCTTCTCCCTCTCTCACTCCCCCTGCTTGTGTTCCCTCTCTCGCTGTGTTTCTCTCTGTCAAATAAATAAATAAAATATTTTAAAAATAAATAAATAAATGCATAAATACATAAATAAATAAAATGTATACCAACACACATTGCTTTAGACAAATTTTTTCCTCAATATTATTTTTTTATTATTTATTTTCTTAAAGTAGGAAAGCAAGTTTATTAAATGAAGTATTTACTGAGCTCTCATTTTTTTTAAATCCAAGCATGTTTTATTTACAAGTTAGCTTATTATTTTTAACTATTTTGTGTTTTATTGTACTTTTATCAATATATTCCTTCATTAAAAGAATAGAGGCTATTTTTTATGCCATTACAAATTGTTTTGAATATCTTTTTATATTCATGTAAAAGTCAAAGTGAAATAATTAGAAATGAAGATAATTTATTTTGTTATTTCTAGATTCTATTATTGTCTATATAGAAATTCCAAAAGAATAAATGGATAAATTTAAATAAAAAAATATTTTTTTAAAAGCTGAACAAGATATGTGAACCCAAGATTGATAAAATGGTGAAGCAGTAGTGATTGCATCAACAATTCCTATTACAGTCTTTCTTTTTTGTCTTCAAATTATAATTCTTTTTCTTCTTTATTCCAATTTTTACATTATACTTTTCATCTCACAATTCCTTCCTGATACCCTGAAATATAATACCTAAATCTAAATTTGACTTTGTCTGCTGTTCAGCACAGCTATGGACTATTTTTTTAAATTAAAATATCATAGCTTTGGGGCACCTGGGTGGCTCCGTCATTAAGTGTCTGCCTTTGACTCAGGTCATGATCCTAGAGTCCCAAGATTGAGCCCCGCATAGGGCTCCTTGCTCGGCTGGAGGCCTGCTTCTCCTTCTCTCACTACCCCTGCTTGTGTTCCCTCTCTAGCTGTGTTTCTCTCTGTCAAATTAATAAATACAATATTTAAAAATAAAAAATAATATAATATAATATAATATAATATAATATAATATAATATAATATAATATAATAATATAATAATATCATAGTTTTCTTGGGGTCCCTGGCTGGCTCTGTCAGAAGAGTATGTGACTCTTAATCTTGGGATCATGAGTTCAAGCCCCACGTTGGTTGTAGATATTACTTTAAAAATTACATTTTTAGGGGCGCCTGGGTGGCTCAGTTGGTTAAGCGACTGCCTTCGGCTCAGGTCATGATCCCGGAGACCCGGGATCGAGTCCCACATCGGGCTCCCTGCTCGGCGGGAAGCCTGCTTCTCCCTCTCTCACTCCCCCTGCTAGTGCTCCCTCTCTCACTGTGTTTCTCTCTGTCAAATAAATAAAATCTTAAAAAAATAAAATAAAATAAAATAAAAATTACATTTTTAAAAAATGTTATATTTTTCTTGTTTAAGGTCTCTGGAAAATTTGTCCACTCATTTACTTAGAGCTAACACTTCCTGCTAAACTTCCAATGATTGGCTACCTCCTCTCATCTTTCTGAAATCATTAGTTTTTTTTAGTTTGACTGCTGATATGGCTGCTCAATCATGTTTCCTTGGACATAATGTCTTCTATTTTTAATTTCTTTGGGCACTGGTGTTTCTTAGATGTCGGTTTGTTTTTGTTTTTGGTTTTTTGTTTTTTAGATTTTGTTTGTTTATTTGAGAGAGAGAAAGCACAAGCTGGGGGAAGAGGCAGAGGGAGAGCAAGATGCAGACTCTTTGCTGAGCGGGGAGCCTGATGCTGAGTTCGATCCAAGACCCTGAGATCATGACCTGAGCCAAAGACAGATGCTTAACCAACAGATGCTTAAGCCACCCAGGCATCCTGTTTCTTGGATGTCTGATAGTTCTTTTCTTCATTAATATTTGCAGTTAAGAAATTCTCCCAGTATCAAAACCTCACCTGTTTTCAGTAAGTCCTAGACCACCACTCTCTTCCTGTGTCAGACCCCAGTTGTCTGCAGTTTCTCAAGGGTCTTTTACAACATCGGCTGCTCTAAGACATCCCCTCTTACCTATAGGCATTTCCACATTTTCCCTTTTTATCTTCCACGTATATTAATGTGAAGATGGAATGCAATGAATTGAACCATCTCCTATTTGTGTTTCAGTAAAGGAAGAATAATGGGGTGACTATATGATTTATCATTAAACCATTCTGAAAGTTAGAAATGACACTGTTAATGGTTAAACTATCATGTACTAGCTTCAACATATGGTCTACTTTAACCTTCTTGGAAAAAAACTGACCATAAAAAGTTTTAATAAGTTTGTAAAAGCATAAATCATTCTATCTAATGACTTGTCATATATATATCTATAATACATTTGAAGTAATTTTTATAAGGATGTAAACTTATGAAGTATGATTTAATTTTAGTGAAAACAATGTATCTAATGAAATTTAAAGATATTTTTACCTTTTACATTTTTGCTTTCAAATGATAAATGAATGCAGTGTATCAGTGGCATGGGGCTGTCATAAACTAGCTCTGTACTTCAAAATCATTAAATCTACTGAGGAAAATGTTTTTGTTTTCCAATGATTACTAATGTTAGCTAATTTTCCTTCTATGCTTGTTTGAGAAGAAGGAAACCAGAAATTGGTGTAAGACTTAAATCATAAATGATTAATTGGAGTTCCAAAAACTTCGTATACTCTAAGTGGACATTAGCCTTTGCTGTAAAATGCCAAATCTACACCTTTGATTTTGATCTAATGAGGATTATGCACTGTGGTCTGAAGTGTACTGTGGCAGTCAGAATAATGGGCCACCAAAAATGTCCTTGCTCCAATCCCCAGAACCTGCAATTATGTTACTTTACATGAGAAAAAGTGTTTTTCAGACTTTAAAAATATTGAGATAGAAAAAGAAGCATGGGTTATATGGATGAGCCCCCACGGGTCCTTATGAGAGGGAGTCCAAAGGATCAGATTCAAAGTAGATAGGGCAATAGAAACAGAGGTCAGAGAATGACAGAGGATTTGAAGATGCTAAACTGGGGTCCTTGAAAATGAAAAGAACCAGTAGTCCAGGAATTCAGACAGCCTCTAATAGAAAAGGTAAGGAACTGGATGCCCCTGAAGCCTTCAGAATTAATGAGGCCCTGCTGACACCTTGAATTTAGAACTTTTGGTCAAATATATATGTGTTGTTTTAAGACAGTAAGTTTATGGTCATTTGTTACAGCAGTAATAGAAAACCAATACGTGTAGTTATCCTTGTGTTGCAGGATTGCAGTGTTCTTGTCTCAGTCCAAGAAGGAAGAAGGAATCCTGCAGACAAAAGGGTGAAGCAAGGTGAAAGTTTACTTAGGGAAGGTGAGAAGAGAAAGGAAAGCTCTCTAGAGTGAGAGGAGTACCAAATGGGTTGCCACTGAGGGCTCTAATGGTCTGTTTTTTATAGAAAACTGATCAGGGAACTTGGTAAATATCTTGTCAATAACAAGTAAGACAAACAAGGTGGATTTGTAAATATCATGAGCCTATCCTACTTATATTTAGAACACACATGGTGAATTTGTTACCTTCCCTGACTCTGTGTCTATAACATTTCTTCAGATCTCCGGATTAGTAGCCTCTTCAGTGAGCCTAGTCTCATAACCCCCTACCTGTCTCTCCCTACCTAGCCAACTCAGTCCCTTACTCATTTGGAAAATTTTCACAGAATATATTCTCCAGGCATTAGACACACATTCTCCTGAATTGTTCCTTTGTTTCCATCACCCAAAATGAAGTTTCATGCAATATCTAATAGGGAGTTAAATACATATAAATTTATACTATAGAATAATATACAATTATATTTTATATATCATTTTATATTTATATATTTATTATATAGTTGTATATTTGCATAATAATTTTATATTTATATTAAATGCATTTTATGTTAAATATTCTGTATTTAATATAAATATATAAAATATTATAAAATTTCTAAATATAAATAGGTTTAAGGTCAGAGTCAGGTGTATTTTTGGAACTTGTTTTATGTCACTATAATTAAATTCAGACTAATGTGTGAGGCACCATTTATTCCAATGGCAGATAATTTTGTCTTTCCATTTCCACTCTTTGTTTTTTTATTAAATTTTCAACAAGGTTTCAAGTACAGAGAACATATTGTGTATTGCTATATCTCTTTAATTTGTTTGTAAATTGTTTACCTCTTATTTTCCAATCCTCTCAAGTCACCTCTCTATTCAGAATCCTGAAGAGATTTTTAAAGTCTCATTTCCTCGCTTGAGTTTGGGAAAACTGCTTTTCTGTCATAACAATTCCTTTTTCACTCATTTATGGCATCAGTTCAAAACTCTAACTCCCTTTATATTTTCTTATAATACGCAAAGCCACATTTTGAGAATTCCAAAATTCCTATACTCTATTAAAATCAAGTTCTTGCTAATAAAAAGTGCTGTGGATTTTATTTTTTACTTTCTTTGCATTCAAAAAAATTCTACTTAGAAATTACGACATTGTCTCTGCTCTGAACCGATCCACATTCCTACCTGAGGGAACAAATACCAGTGGGTAGAGTGTTAGGAACAAGCAATGGTTACTTTCTTAAAAGATCTGCTATACTACATCTATTTCTTGGCTCACTACAGCCTCAACCCTGGGATGATGCCCCTCCCAGATGAATTCTCAGAGACTGAGGAAGACCACTGAGGACATGTCTCAGAGACCAGGAAACTTCAGAGCCTTTTCTCTAACATCTCCTGTCCTGGGAAAATCTTTGCTTAAGCAATTCAGCTGCTTGTTTATAGTTTCAAGATGTTTTCTTTTATTATAAGAGCTCTGTGAATCTACTTTTGTGCTTTACAAATAAATCTATTAACAGAAACTGCCCCTTTATACAAAGTACTCATTGTCAGGTCTTAGTGTCTAATACCAGCGCTCCCTACCACCAACACCATCACCATCAGCATCTCAGTATTTTATTTTTGCTCTTCCATATAACCTATTTCTGATTCCCAATTGTGTGGAGTAGTCTCTCTATTACAGATTCAGAGCCCTGGGAATAAGTTCCCTGGCATCCAACAGCTTTCTCTCAATTTGGAATAGTCATTATATGTAAATCATGCTGGAGGCTTTCCCAGGAAGGTATGGATCCAATTATAGGAATTATAGAAAGACAAAGAATATTTGTCTACAGAAATGGATGAAGCATTGCTGAAAGGCTATTGAAATAAAATTCTCCATGAGTTCATTCCATGTGACTCAGTAGGATTAAGCTCTCACAAAAATGGGTAAGTAGTGAGAGAAGAGCACAGATCAAAGAAGGAAGTTTTACTCAGAAATGGCATACTTGGTCAGAGATCAAGCTTGGGTAATGCCAACAATGGTAAAGCATGAGAGTGGAGGGTCTTGGTTTAATCAGGAACAACACTAGACTACTCAGTATATGATGGATTAATAAAAGGAAAAAAGCAAAGCCTTTCAGTTAAGGATGGAGAAGTCCCAAATTTCAGACCTTCAATTAGTTATTCTTTAACACTATGGCTTTTAATATGATGTGCTCCCTTTAAACAGTGGAAAGTCCGTACGTGGACACAAATTCTCAAAGCTTATCATAACGTGGACATGATGTTTTGTCATGAGACTTCTCTGGGGACTGGATAACAGTATGGATTGAAACTAATATGGGTTAGTGTCAGGATCTCAGCTGAGCTGTCAGGTGTCAGAGTAGCTGATTAAAGAAACAAGCTCATAATGGAAAAGTTAATCACTTTAATCACTTACTGTAAAGGTATAAGAGAAGGCCTAAAACCAGAGAAAACCTTGGGTTCTCCTTCTTTATTTCTCCCTATGGAATCAAGCACCAGGTCAGGGTCCGGTGAATCAGCACAGATGTGGGGTCATTTCACTGCAAAGGGACTTCGAAACAGAAACTCTGGTAGTTTTATGCACCCTGAGCTGAGAAGAAAGGGGAAGAGGGCTAGAAGTGAAAAAATACAGGGTAATGGCAAGTGTCTTCAAGGTTTTCTCCTCTCTCCCTCACTCCCATAAGGAGATGGCAGCAGAGGCGCACCTGGCTGGCTCAGTCCGTTGAACATCTGATTCTTGATTTTGGCTTAGGTCATGATCTCAGAGTCCTGAGATTGAGCCCGGCATCGGGCTCCATGCTCAGCAGGGTATCTGCTTGAGATTCCTTCTCTCTCTCTCTCCTTCTGCCCCTCCCCCTCAAGTCTCTGTCTCCCTTTCTCTCTCTCTCTTACAAGATGTCTGTGGAGACACCCAAACAAGATCCCTGCCCAAGGCCTGAGACAAAGAAACCTAGAAATGAAGGCTTTAAGACTAGAAGTGAAAATGCAACTGGTCCTTGAACAACACAAGTTTGAACTACACAATTCCACCTATATACAGTTGTTGTTGTTGTTTATAAACACATTGCAGTACTATAAATGTATTTTCTCTTTCATATGATTTTCTTAATAACATTTTGTTTTCTCTACTTTATTGTAGGAATACAGTATACTGTATTCACAAAGTATGTATTAACCTACTTTTTATATTATTGACAAGGCTTCCAGTCAATAATTGGGGGATTCAAAAGTCATACATGGGCTTCTGACTGTGTTGGGCGTTGGAGACCCAACGCCCATTGTTTAAGAGTGGCTGTATGTATAAATGACTGGCCAAGAGATCCTGTGTTTTTGATTGTATCTCCCTTAAGAGACTGCAAAGCACTGGCCATTTGACCAGGTGCAAAATCAGTGTAAGGAGGGTAACTTTCCCCAGAAGGCCTGTGAGGTAAAACCTTTGTAGTCACTTATTATCAGGCCTGAAAAATCACAGATAGGTTTTAGCCAGAATAGGACTCCTCAAGTAGTAGGTGCCATTCAAACCACTTTAAATTTCCCTTTTGCAAGTCACTTACAGTACGTAATATAAGTAATTAATACCTTTTAATTTTATTCCTTCTGGCTTAGCCTGAGAGTAGTCTACGGGCTAAGAAGAGGGATACTTGCTGCTTATTTTGCAAAGCTATAATTTGCGGAGTCTATTCAGAGGTGTCTTTTGATAGGAAACATTTGAATGAAGAGAGATACTTAACACAAATGTTTTCCATATTTAGATTTGAGGAATTTTGTAAATTTATTTTGATGTCCATGAAAACATGTATTTTTACATTCATTATTTCTGAAGTTACCACCTCATTTTAAGC
This sequence comes from Spilogale gracilis, assembly GCA_004023965.1. Taxonomy (NCBI): domain Eukaryota; kingdom Metazoa; phylum Chordata; class Mammalia; order Carnivora; family Mephitidae; genus Spilogale; species Spilogale gracilis. The sequence continues at coordinate 41,884 of PITA01007179.1, forward strand.
ACCGTGTTGGGCAGTATGCTAATTGTTGTTTAAGGTATATGCACTAAGGAACATTAAATAGTAAATGAACATACATAGTGTCTGCATCTGCCTTTGTGTCATTCAGATGAAGACCATCCAAGGAGGATAGTCAAGGGCAATGGCTTATTAGTTTAGGCTACAAACTGTAAAGATTAGAACTGACAGAAACCCAAGTCTCAGTAAAGGACATTTTCTTTGTATGAAGTGTTGACTTCAGTTGTGATTTAGCTGAGGATTTTATTCAAACAGTGGGAATGAGAATTTCATAACCAAGGGCTTTTACCAGCTGTGGGTCCCAAGAACCCACTGTAGAAAAACTTTTGGGGAAAAATGTTTTTTCAAAGTGGTATTTGCTAATGACAGTACATTAAGAAGGAGCAAAGTTCATAGCTTTCCCTAATATATTGGTCTTTGCAAAATATATCTCAGTGAGTGAGCATTTTTTGGATCAAAAACTGAAACTGCTTTCTTCATTTCTTTTAGTCTAAATGGAACTTTGCATTGGTAAAATATGAAAGCTCCTCTTCCAAAAATCTGAAGGAATGTGCCTTTTGAGACAGCCAGTTTTCTGAATAATTAAGAATTGATGCCTTTAGCCAAGCTCTAGCAGATATGTATTTCAATTATTAAAGTTTTTTTTTTTTTTTTTCCCCAGAAATAAGACCTCTGGTGGTTTTGCAACTATAGGACCTACTGTAATCTGTGGCAGGAGCGGTGATGCACATCCTGGGTTTTGCAGCTTTTGTAGGTTTCCCAATTCCTCAATTGCTCTTGGGTGTCATTTCTCATGGCAATCAAACAACCTGTATAAAACATCACCCCTTTCATAGGGATTGTAAATCTGAAAACCAGGTTTCCAAACCTGTCAGAAGTGTGTGTAAAATAAGAATACCTATTTTCTGAGTGAAGGCTTGAGGGAATCTTCTATGACTAAGTGACATTATTTTGCCTACCTGGAGGTCATTTTTGCTTTTCTTTGTCATATTTGTTAGATAGGTGAAGCTGCTCAGTATTTGAATTCTAACCAGGGGGGTGTTACTATATTTCCTCGGATTGCCTTCTGATTTCACATTGAGATTAAAGGTTTTCAATGCCACAACATAGTGGAAAACAGGGGGAGAAGTTCCAATTCCTGCATTCACATCTGATTTTTACCACCTTCTGAGGCAGAGATTCTAGACTCTGGTGGCCCATCAGAATTACCTAGGAGGCTTTGAAATGAGATACGGCTTCATCTCATTCTAAGGATACCGACTAAAATCCTCAGGTGATTCTAATGTTCAGGATGTTGAGAATCCCTGGTCGAAGGCACGTTAATTATACTCTTCAACATCCAGTTTCCCAAATCTTGTACAACAAAAATATTGATTCACACAATGGTTTTCAATATTTTGGGGAGAGGACCACAAATATCCATTTATTCTTCAAAAAATGTTATAATTGTGAAAATAAACAAAGACATCAGATGGAAAAACCAAAGGCTATTCAATTTATTCTGAGTTTGTTATGTAGCATGGGAGTCAGCCACCTTCACTTGAATTTTGGTAGAGACTCAAAAGCAGGCAGAGGAGGAAAACCTCAGAATAGAAAAAGAGAAGGCTTCAGGTGCTGCCTAACTGGAGGTTATTGTTCTGGAGAAGCTATGGGTGGGCTCACAAAAACCAGAGCATCTTATGTGATTGGTTAGTGTACAGGTTGATCCTAAGTTGGATACAGAGACAAAAATTAGGGAAACTGTTAGTTACTAGGCAAGTCCTGACCATTTGGACCAATTGTTATAAAAGTTACGGTTTAGCTTCTTGGAGTGTCATAGGAAATAGATAATTGGATTCTTGTAATTCTAATTTATAGCAGAATGGCTTCCTGGGTTGTTTATTGTGGACATGGAGATTGTTTTCCTGGGCAGGTTGCTACAGGCTGTGGGTCACAGTTCTATTTTGATATGTAATCTTTGTATATTTGGTTTCTCACATTTATAATCCAAAATCCTGTCACCTAAAAGAAAAAAGAAAAAAGGGAAAAAAAATAGAAAGGAAAGGCTTAAGTTTCACTACACATAGTAGTAGGATCTCTTCTCTACTTCGATTCCCATCAATTATCCCCTTCCCTACTATCTTGGGGGGAAAGTGGACTTGCCTGAAGTTTACCTCCTGAATGTCTGCAGTCTACTTTCCTGAGATTTCCCAGTCCATAAACACTGTCTCAGCATCTCCAAAACATCCTCTCCACCTCTCTGTTTGACCCATGTTAGATCAGTTGATACTTCTTTTCCCTTCTAACATAAACATGACTGCTAGTATCAAGCTAATATGGACATTTCACAGATTATGGTGATGATGCTGGGAAAATTTTATCAAAAAATCAGATAAATGGATTAAAAAAAAGCCCAGGAGTTTTAAAATTAATTGACTGTTTCCACCACAAGCAAATTAATTATCAATTTCTGAGATTCTATCTGATACTGTGTCATAGGGTAAACTCCCCATGTCTACCTATCCATTAATCCTTTCTTCTCTTTGTGTATTCTGGAGTCACTCCTCCCACCATACTACGCACATTCTGTTCCACCTGCATCCCAGGAGGAAACAAAATGCTTCTTGTAGTATAATGCACTGTAATTTGCATATTTGGTATAAAACTCTCATTTAGATCAGGCCCAATGACCTTTATTTTATCATCCAAAATATTTTATTAGGGTATTTTCTAAAATAAGAAACTTCTACTTCTAAAGCAATTATTAAAATTCCTCTTGGCTATCGAAGCAAAAGTAACTTGTTTTCTTTTCCTATATTTTTTCCCGTACATATACTTTTTTTAATTTTATTTTTTTAGTGTTCCAAGATTCATTGTTTATGCCCCACACCCAGTGCTCCATGAAATACATGCCCTCAGTACCCACCACCAGGCTCTCCCATCCCCTTCCCCCTCCCCTCCAAGACCCTCAGTTTGTTTCTGAATCCAAAGTCTCTCATGTTCCGTCTCCTTCCACAAATTACCCTACTTCCCATTTCCTTTCTTTCTCACTCTGTCCTCCATATTGCCCTTTATGCACCACAAGTAAGCAAAACCATGTGATACTTGACTTTCTCTCCTTGGCTCATTTCACTCAGCATTATCTCTTCCAATCCAGTCCAAGTTGCTACAAAAGTTGGATACTCATCCTTTCTGATGGAGGCGTAATATTCCATTGTATATATGGACCATATCTTCTTTATCCATTCATCTGTTGAAGGGCACCTTGGCTCTTACTACAGTTTGGCAATTGTGGCCATTCCTGCAATGAACATTAGGGTATATATGGCCCTTCTTTTCACTACATCTGTATCTTTGAGGTAAACACCCAGTAGGGCAATTGCAGGGTCATAGGGTAGCTCTATTTTTAATTTTTTAAGAAATCTCCACACTGTTTTCCAAAGCAGCTGTACCAACTTGCATTCCCACCAACAGTGTAAAAGAGTCCCCCTTTCTCCGCAGCCTCTCCAACACTTGTTGTTTCCTTTCTTGTTAATTTTGGTCATTCTGGCTGGTATAAGGTGGTATCTCAGTGTGGTTTTGATTTGAATTTCCCTGATAGTTAGTGATGATGAACATTTTTTTATGAGTCTGTTAGCCATTTGTAAGTCTTCTATGGAGAAGTGCCTCTTTAAATCTCCTGCCCATTTTTTGATGTGTTCATCTTCATTTTGGATGTTGAGTTTGAGTAGTTCTTTATCTGTACTTATATATTTAAATCCAATATGTAAAACAGATGAAATCACCAAATCTGACTGAAACGGAGTATAGAACATAGGTGGGTGAAGTTTTTCTGAGCAGAGCTGGATTGTAAATATTTTAGATTTGCATATCATTGATTTCTGTTCCAAATGGCTGTAGTTGCAACTTTTCAAATGTACTGTTGAACCATAGGTAGCCACAGACAGTGTATAAATAAATGGGTTTGGCTGTTTCAATAAAAGTTGTTTTGCAAGAACTTATAGCTGCCTGGATTTAGACAATAGATCTTAGTTTTCCAACCCACCATCCAGATAAGATTGACTAGATCTCTACCCAAACCTCTGCCATTTTTTTTTTCCAGATTACCCTCTCTCATTCTATTTGGTGGCCCTGGGAAATTTCCTCTGAGCCCTGTTGATTCCAAGGAGAATAATTTGGAAAATCACATTAATAAGGGTGATAGTTTAGAATTAAAAATTTTCAGAATCATAAAATTCTAACGAAAAATTGCTTAAGACTAAAAGTATTTCTAAGTCCCATTCTTCACAGGTCTGAATTTGAAACTGATGGAAATAAAAACGTTTTGTATGGCCCTTTTTCTGAAGAATAGAAGTTTGCTTGCAGTAGAGTTATACATGTGCATTTCTTTCCTCCCTTGGATTGTGAGCTTCTTAAAAGTGGCTATTTATCTTTCTTTTCCCAATGCCAAATATAGTAGGTTGTATAGAAATTAGTTAGCTTATGTAGAATAAGTTCTTTCAAAATATTGTATTCTTCCTATTTTAAGATTGCCAGGACATTATCTGAACTATCAGGTGAGTTTCTGGCAATAAAAGCAATTAAAATGGTTATGAAACCTCATTTCCTATCAAAGTCATTGTCATTAGGAGGAAAGACAGTTGCTTAGTTAATTAAATTTTAAATACCTTAGACGTATTTTGTGTCTAAAAAATAACCTGAAAATCACTGAGAAGTAATTGTTTATATAGCCATTTAGATGCCCCAAACTTACTGAATAAGAGCTCCAAATTTTATTTTGTTTTCCTTTGAAAAGAGGTTGATCGCCAGCTTAACTTCGGTGATCATATCCTAGCCTCTTCGTCTGATAAATTTTGCTCATGAGTAACTAGGAACTCAAGCTGATTGATAGATTTCCCCTTATTGAACAAAGACTAGAGGCTTGTGTTAATTTAGATGTTCTCCTCTAAACTTCAGCTTTGTATTGTGCACCTCTAGCTCTCAGTGATTTATTTAAGACCAAAATAAATGGATTCCCAGAATTATCTATTTTCAGGTTACATAAGGTATGCTTTCATTTAAAAACAAGCAACCAAATGAAAAAGTAAATTTGAACAACAAAACCAAAATACAGTTCTCCCACTCAAAGTACTTTTTATTGATTTTATTTTGTTGCACTTTCATTGTTTCTGTTGGATAAGGGGCAGCTTCATATCTACGTACAAAAAGGAAAAAGAAAATCAAACCAAATCATGAACTGCCTTTAAATATATACCAACATTTGGGGGACCTGGCTGGCTCAGTCGATGGAGAAGGCAGCTCTTGACCTCAGGGTTGTGAGTTCAAGCTGCATGTCGGGGGTAGAGATTACTTAAATACATACATTCATACATAGCAACATTCATTATTCTAAAAAGGATAAAGGAACAAGTTAGAAGTCTTCAACTAAGAAAAAATTTATGGTGTAATTTCATTTAGATCATTGTCACATATTTATCATATACAAATGCATATATGTGCACATATGCACTCAATAGCACTATATACAGCTTTTGTGCAGATCAATTGCCTTTGACTAAAAAAAATAAAAATATTATGACTTGCAGCAAGCCCTATTGGTTAGACACTGAAAATCCTTAAACTTGCAGAGAAATGACTCTGAAATGTTAGTCAGGTGAGAGCATAATTTAGCTAAAATGAAAACAAGGATTTTTGTGAACTCTTTATAATTTTTTTTCCTTTTAGAAATTATTGTTCAGGGAGCCAAGAAGGATACAAGGGGAGAGAATAGCCAGAGTGGTAAAAGAGGGAACTTCTGAGTCCATTATGAAAGTGGGAGAATGGATAAGTGCTCAGAGGTACAAGAGGCACCTCTGCCTCTCTCCAGCAGAGCCCAGCAGAGCTGGGAGTGGAGCTTTGCAGGTGGAGCCAGGGATCCCCTCAGTGGAGCTTTGCAGGTGGAGCCAGGGATCCCCTCAGTGATGGGAAGGTGGGCTCTTCTGACCTGTGGTAGACAGCTTCTGAAATGGCTCCCAACCATCCCTGCCTCCTTCTGTTCATTCCTTGTGTAACCTATCCCATCCCTTTAGCTATATCAAGAAACAGTCTTCTGTCAATTAGAATTCAGCAAAAATGATGAGAATTCACTTCCGAGATTAGCTTATGTTATAAACTGGGTATTTGGGTCCCCCTAAAATCCATGAAGTGGTGCTGTTTGAAAGTGGGGTCTTTGGAAGGTGATTGGTTCATGTGGACACCAGCCCTTATAAAAGAGACCCAAGATAGTGCTCTCATCCCTTCTGCTCTGTGAGGACACATCAAGAAGATGGCTATCTACAAACCAGGAAAAGAACTGTCACCAGAATCTAAATCTTCTAATGCCCTGCTCTTGGACTTCTCAGCCTCCAGCACTGTGACAAATGAATGTTTGCTGTATACACCACCTATTTTATGGTATTTATTTATAGCAGCCGAAACAGACGGCAAGACTGTAGCTCTCTCATGGGGCATCCTCTTTCACTTTCTCATTCACTCACTCTGAGGACAAGAACCCAGTTACAGGCAGTCTTATGGAAAGACTCACATGACAAGGAAGTGAGCACAGTCTTAGATAACAGCTCCCATGGGCCTGAGGCCCTCAGTCCAGGAACCCAGGAGGATTTGCATCCTGCCAATCAGCACAGGAGTGAGGCCAGAAGCAAATCCTCCCCAGGATAGTCACGTGTCCGTACTGGCCACCATGTGTGTGTGAGAGCCCCTTACCAGCTAAGCCACAAGATCCCTTAGGTACAGAGACTCTGTGAGATAAAAATGTTATCATTAATACAGGACCTCAGTTTCATAAAGTTAGAATGCAAACATTCAGTTAGGCTAAGGACAAATACTGTCTGGTGCTCATATGCTTGTGCCCTGTGGTCCAGCAGAGTTCACCTAGACCAGCCTTAAAGAAGAAAAAGGGAAAATCATCTTCCTAGTCCCATTTTTTAAAAACTTTACTGGAAGCAATGCAAAAGAAAGAATATAACTTTGTGTCAACAGTACATTTCACTGGATATTCTAACATAGAAATATCTCGCCACTTCAATAAAAGAGTCTTTCCAATTTCACTTGCTATCAGCTTCTTGTGTTTGGAAGACAGAAATGAGTGAGAATTGCTATCCCCTAAGAAGTGCTACCAGGTGAAAGCAGCTTGCTTTGAACAATTTCTGGTATTCGAGATGCAATTGCTCTTTGCAGAAAATTCCTGAGGAAGTGATAAACATGTAATCCCTTACTTAACCTCATCTCATTTATTTGTCACTCTTAATGTTTCAAAATAAACCTGAGGATCAACAAATTCCTCACGGTCTCATTCAAAGTCTGTTTACACTTATTTCGATATGATTAAAATTAGTTTACAGTTGATTTTTCCACATTTCGGTGATACCGAGGTGGTAGGCAGAGGCATGTTGAAACCATAAATATATGACAGCTTAAAAATGGCGTATATATTCATATATATATTCATATATCATATATGTATATATATGCATATGTTTGCCCATATACTTTGAAGGTCTGGGGGTGTGGTAGACATTGGAATTTAGTGGTAAGCAACTAAACTCACACACTGTCTATCCTAATGGTGTTTTCCTTACTATTTAGTAAAAAAGAGAATTCATTCTTTGATTATCAATCAGTTCCCTGCACATATTATTATGTCTTGGGGAAAGTTTCTTAAGCTTTCTAAGCTTTAATTTCATCTTCTATAAAATAGGGATAATAAAAGTACTTCTCCCATGAAATTGTTAAAGAGAGATAACAACTGTAAATTTCCTCATACAGGGATCATAGAAAGCCTTTAACCAAAGGTAAGTATTATGCTGTTGCTATTCTTCTTATTGCTACCTTCATCACTAACATCATCATTGTTAGAGAAGGAGAAACAACCTTTCCCTGTTTCTAATTTCTAGAAAGAGGAGTTGTCCCAGAATACACTATATGTCTCTCTGATCTTTGTAGTCTCTCCACCTTTGGGGAATCACGATAATTTATTGTTAAGTCAGAAACTGCGACAAATGGATACAGAAGCCCTGGACCAGAGTGACAGACAATTGATGACACAGAGAACAACATCCGGGGCAGTATCTTGCATCAGCTCCTCACACCCCGGTTCCCAAAGGACAATGTGAGAAGGCCAGGGGTCACCTATGCATGCAGGGGCTGCGTCCCAGGAGAGGAGCCTTGTCATTAGGCGACTGAGTTCACGTGGGGCTTCCAGGACATCTACCCTTCTCTGTTCTTGAGAGAGAATGCTCATCACGTGGAATGAAAGCAAATGTCTCTAGAAAGGGGAGGGGGGGACATTATAATTATTATCCTGGGGTGTTTCTGTCTTTAAACTACTCTGGATGAAAATCTGACTTCCACAGCTGTGTGCTCTTCAAACATGTTTTTGCTGAGAGGGCGCTACCTATCCAGGTATATGAAAAACCCATGGAGAATTATTTCCCAACAGTTACCTATAAATCGAGAAAGAATAATTTACCATGTTGAGTTCAGCTCTGTGCTTTTTCCTCAGTGTCTTTTCTGCTGGGAACATTGAAGCTCTAGAGGAAACCCTGGTTGAGAGAATTAAGCATGCCTGCTTCTGATGTCCAGGAGGCAGGTCCAACTGACTCTCACACAAAATGACATCAGATGCTTTCACAAAGATGAGTCATGAGGTTAATGTTTTAGCCTTTCTTTCATGTCTCTGCTTTCTTATTCAAGTTTTTAGGACATTGTCAGGAAAGAAGGATGCTAGAAGGATGCTAGCTCATGGAGGATCCCTAAGAGATTATAGCAATTACTAGTATGATTCTATATAACAGTTCATATTGTAGCACCAAGTTACCAAGGCAATTAATTTTATTCAATACAATTTATTTTAAAGGACATGGCAGTATAATTTAGTTTGGAAAATACTCCATCCCAAAATATGAGAATAAAAGTTTGTATTACATAAATCAGTAAGTTGCAAGGGATTAAAAAATGTTTGCTTACATGTTATTTAGAGCAATTTCCAAAGGGGATTTTCCAAAAGGGACTTCATATTGGATAGCTGTCATATGAATGTTTAAATCTATGTCACTTTTTTAACTAACCTTTTTCTAGTCATAAAGCATTTGCTTTAATAACAAGCATTTAAGCTAAGGCTTGGGAAGGGCTTTCTGAATGTGTGAATAACTAGGAATTACCAAGTTGGTAGGGGTGAGAAGAGGGTTTTAAGCAAAAAGAAGAGCAAAGGTTTAAGCGCTGAAGTGGGAAAGGACTTGGACCCAATGTGAGAGAAAGTCTGATGTGGCAGACCTTCGGCAGAGGGGGGAGCTAGTGGGCATCACCATGAGGGGAGAGAAGCAGGCAGGAGCCAGTACTGCTGGGGCTCTGAGTTCATGTGGAGAACAATGCTCTTTACTTAAGAATGATTGAAATGTCAGAAGAAAGACTCTGTGATTATTAGATAAAGGATTGCGAGACAAGAGGAATGGGTGAGCCCAGTTGGCAAGCACAGCACGTGTCCAGGAAGAAAGTTAAATTGGCGGGGGCAGAGTAGTTGCCAGTAGAGTCAGGAAAGCCAGTAGATTCCAGACATATTTAGGGAGAAGGACTGTATTTATTTTCATTGTCCAAACTGAGTCCTGTGTCTTATATACCCTAAGAAGTACCAGGAAATGTTCACAGTCAAGTGAAACCCATCACCTACAGAATATTTTGTGTTTAATTTACCTAGACTGCTGCTTTTTTAGAAAGCCAAGAAGAGACTGCATAAAACATTATTTCTCAAGGAAAACATAAGCTCACAGTAAATCACACAAAACAGGTAACTAATTAAGAAACGATTATTTAGACAATTATTGTAAGTCTACGCTTTTCCTGGTTAACAGTCAGATGTGGAAGACAGAGTATTTATTTTGATATGGATAATGTTTCCTGTGGGGAAAACAATAAAAGAAGTGTCTGGAAGCCATAAAGTTGGATACCATTGGATGCTCTAAGAGACATCATTTTCACACTGCAAATGATATGCATATGACTCCTCCATTAGCTAACAGCTGTCGGAAAAGGGCCTAAGACTTCCTTTCTAGCGCTGAGTCCAATTAAGTTGTAAAATGCTAACTTACTAAATTAGTCTATGGCCCACTTTTGGAGAGTTTTAAATAATTACTCATTCCTGCCAGAGAAGCTTGTTTTTTAGAGACATTTGAGTTATTTAATTTTGTGGCATTCATCTTTGCACTCAGAGTTTCTACAAGGAGCTTAGCAGTTGTGATAAATCCATTATAAATTGATACTATGAAGATAAGTCTTAATAATTCCTCTGAAGTTCCCAGGATTCATGTCTACAGCAGGTTTGGGATAAGACTTCAGCAAACAAAGTTGTAAAATGAACCATTTATGTATTATTTAATAGGGAACTCTTATTGACCACCCACTGTGTGCCTGGTATTATGCTGGGAATATAAGAAATTCAAGAAACTTATGGTCGTGTTGGTATGGATAGATATATTTTTAAACATCATAATAATGGTGCTGGAACTAAATTAGAAGTGTGCTAATGGTACGATAGTGGCACAAAGGAGGAAGTGGTTATGTATATCTCAGGTGGAAAAAAATATTTCTTGTTTTTTTTTTAAAGATTTTTTTTTTATTATTTATTTGACAGAAGGAAACACAGCCAGAGAGGGAACACAAGCAGGGGGAGTGAGAGAGGGAGAAGCAGGCTTCCCCCTGAGCAGGGAGTTGGATGTGGGGCTCGAACCCGGGTCTCCGGGATCATGACCTGAGCTGAAGGCAGTCACTTAACCAACTGAGCCACCCAGGCGCCCCGGAAAAAAATATTTCTGGAAGGCAGTAATGTGAGCTGAGTAATAAAATGAGCAGATATCCATGAAATATGAAAGGGAGTCAGAATGCATTCAAAACAGAGGGATCAGTATATGCGAAAACATAGTATTATAAATCAGTGTGTAATTTTGAAGGGAAATGCAATTTTGGCTGGATTATAAAGTATACAAAAAGTACAGCAATAGTAAAGGCTAGGAGTAAGCAGGGATAAAATCAGAAAGGACTAGAAACCGTGCTGCCCATCCAGAGCTGGGTGAGTGAGTACACTCAAATCCAGTGTTCTTAAAAGGCCGAAGGATGCCAAATGAAATGTATCTGCAGAACAAATGGACAAAGAGACTTAAACTAACTGTTAAAAAGGAAAAAATGATTTAATAAATGATTTCAGTTAGGGGAGAGACATGGTCAGGAATAGTTTTAAAAGAATCTCCCAAGCAGTGCCTGGTGGCTCAGTCAGTTAAGCATCTGACTATAGTTTCAGCTCAGGTCATGTTCTCACAGTCCTAGGATGAGCCACGGGTCAAGCTCCCTGCTAAGCAGGGAGTCTGCTTCTCTTTTTCCCTGCTCCTCCGCTCTTCTTTGCTCGCTCTCCCTCTATCTTTCTCTCAAATAAGTAAAATAATAAAATAAAATAATAAACTAAAATAAATCATCTTTTGTAGAGTAAGGAAAAGCGTGAAATGATGCATCCATGGAGGACGAAATACCATATCCTATATGGCTACTAGAAAATTATATATACATATATATTTTTTTAATTTGAAGATGTAATTGCTGTTATTAACCAATTCATGAATTGAGCAGCATCCCATCTAAGAAGTAGAGAGATACTCTAGACTATTTTTTTAATCAATACATATTATAATACATTACTATAATAATTTGGAAATGAAATGATGGTAAATTGGACTGGAATAGATCAACACATTAAAAAAATAAGTAGATATGTTCAAGAGCTATTTAAAAGATAAAAGAATTTGGTGATGACATGGTGAGATGCTATGGTGAGGAAAGAAGAAAATTAAAGCTAAGTCCCTGATTTATAGTTACAATTCCAGTCTGATATAGGTATTTTTTTTTTCTCAAGTAAGCACAACAGGATTAGAATATTCAAGAAAAAAGAACATGGCCAGAGGTTAGGTGATTGAAATCAATACCAAATATATTTAGATGAAGATTAGAAAGTCAGATTTTAATTAACTTTTTTTATTTTTAATGCTTAAATATCATCTAGTGTCTCTAGAGAGTTGTATTTAGGGGTGTGGCATACAGAAGAGAGTAAATGGGGAACTTAAATTTGGAATTAGTGGCATGAAAACCAATTAAGCCATGAAAGTGGAGGAGCTTTCTCCCAGGCACTTTACTAGAGTTTCACCATAAAAGGGCTTAGTAGGGAACCTGAAGTAACAAAAAAGTTAAAGAGGCCCTAGAGGAAGAACTGATACAGGGCCAAGGAAAAGTGATTCATTAAAATGGTGACAAGCTAAGACCATAAGGAGGCCAAGAGATAAGAGTTCTACCATAAAGAGTATTCATAGTATGGAATGTTGGATTGAAATGTATCTTTCACACTTAGTAACAAGAAGTAGGGAAAATTCTAGCAAGCTTTGTTGTCAGCAAGTGGTAGGGAAGTAAACTAGACTACAATTCAAATGTAAAGGGTAGTTATGGAAGAAGTGGATGGCAAATATCAACATCTCAGGCAAAGAGTTTGGATGGAGAGGGAAGAAGTTGAGATAGGAACAGGAAAAGGTGTTAACAGAAGGCTTTGAAAAGAGAAGATCATTGGTGGGAGGGAAGATTTACAAAAAGAAATCAAGCTCACAGATGTGCTAAGACCTGCATTCCGCTATATGCTCTTAAAAAAAAAAAAAAATCCCATCTGTTCCCCTTAAACAGCAATAACCATTGCAAACTACTCATTATGAGTTCACTGAATCTCAGAGCCACACTGTGGAGACTCCTACCATCATCCCAGCTCCGAGTGGGCATTCAAATAACTGGGAGAGGGTAGGAGGCTTTTTTTTTTTTTTTTAAAGTGTGATTAATGTATATACCACAGTACCTAGAACATGGCGAAAGTTTAGGTAGCTGAGATCAGCACCAAATGTACACTGCTAATGATTAGAAAGTCAGATTTTAATTAGAATCCTCAAGGATTTGTAAAAACTCTTAATATTGTTGCTGTTTTATTCTTAACTAAATTTTGCTCTATTTAAGCGAAGAAAAGCCTAAGTCTCCCGTGGAATGCACGTAACCCCAGTAATTCATTATAAAGCAGTTTCTCACTGAGAGCTTAGAAGTGTCAGAATTTATGAACATCGAAGCCCATTTGATTTGATTTTGTCTCAGGAGCCTGTTTGCTAATGCACAAATATTATTCATTAATGTGCTAAGGGGTGTTCACTAAAGCTGAGCTGTGGAATTACCTTGACTTAGCAGAAAAGTCATCACTCTTCTCAGGCAAAGAATGCTGATGAGGAAAAGTCCCCTAAAGAATTGTGACGGCATAGAACAGCCCAGTAAATAAAACACACTATCCCACTTTTGTTAAAGTGCATGATGAAAGAATTAAATCTATATATTTCCCATCAATCTGTTTGGGAGATTTTATCTCTAAGGAAATGGTGGAGACATTCAAGAGCAAGTCTGCAGAATTGTTAACTTTTAAATTCCAGTTGTTATTTGATTCTGTCATGAAGAAAAAATGAAGTATCCAGTCTAAACTCTCTGGCAGTATGAACACTAATTTCATCATATTGTTTGGTGCTCAGGAAATAAGCATTTCTTATTTTGTAAGAAGACACCATACATTTCTCATGAAAGAGAAGCCCAGACCTTGTCAGTTTAGGGCTGGTGTAACTGTTCCCCTGTCATCTGGAACACTAGATCCTTTATTCCTGCTCTGCCTCCCTGAGAACGCTGTTTCATGCCTTCTGGCTTAAAAGAGCTGCTTGTATTCCAACCATCTCATCATTATCCACATTCCAAGTAAATTCCAAGAAGGAGAAAGAGGGGGAGATTAGACGTGTAACTTCTCCTTTTTTAATTTATAGTTTATTAAAATACCACATAGGAGGTAAACATGCTCAAATCATAAAATACAGCTTAATAAATTCACACAAAGTAACGACACCTTGTCATCAACACCCAGATTAAAATCTGGACTACTACCAGCATTCTAGAAGTCCCCCTCATGCCCTTTCCTACCATTATTCCCCATCAATGGAACTATTATTCTGCATTTTTAAAACATAAATTAATTTTTCCTGCTTTTGAAACTTTTATACATGCAAACCTCGATTATGTTTCTTTATATCCACATTTTTTTTCTCACTATTACATTTGTAAAATGTATCCATTGTTGGTTTTAAATTGTTTTTTTTCTCACTAATATATAGCATTATAAGAATTAAGTTTCAGGGCGCCTGGGTGGCTCAGTTGGTTAAGCGACTGCTTTCGGCTCAGGTCATGATCTTGGAGACCCAGGATCAAGCCCCACATCTGGCTTCCTGCTCTGCGGGAAGCCTGCTTCTCCCTCTCTCAGTTCCTCTGCTTGTGTTCCCTCTCTAGCTTTGTTTTTCTCTGTCAAATAGATAAATAAAATCTTTTAAAAAAAGATTAAGTTTCAATAAGTTTTATTGGTGACAAACAATGGGTAATTATTATGAGTGCTGTTAATAAATATTATTTTATGTATTTTTAATTAACATGCACACATTTTTCTGTTGACTATATTCTTAGGAATAGGAAGGTCATGTTATAATATGTCTATGATCTTTAGGAGAGAGTACTGCACAGTTTGAAAAGATACTGAATCAGTAAATTACATCACCTTCATCGGTGTATGGGAATTTCAGCTTTTCCACAGGCTCAACAACACTTCATTATGTCTATCTCTGAGATGTTTAGCAATTCTGATAGGTATTGCCCTCTACTGTTAATTTATATTTTTCTGAATATCTAAGGCTAAGTATTTTCATATACTTAGAAGTCACTAAATATCTTCCTTTAAAAAAAAAAAAAAAGAAGTCACTAAATATCTTCCTTTAAAAACTGTTAAAGTTTTTGCCAGTTTTTCTTTTGACAGTCCATACTTTCCCTATAGATTTGTACACATTTTTTAAAAAATATACTGGATATGAATCTGTTGTAATATATGTATGGAGAGAGAAAGAGAAAGTATCCACTGTCACTCTGGCTTGCATTTTCATTCTCTTAATGTTATCGTTTATAAACATAAGCTCTTAGTTTTAGTAAAGTTTATTTAATATTTTCCAATATTAAATTAGTACTCTTTGTGTGCCATTTAAGATATTTTTACTTCCTTAAGACACAGGATAATATTATTCTGTTTCTATCTAAATAGCTCATTGCTAAGGTACCTGTGTGGCTCAGTCATTAATCATCTGCCTTTGGCTCAGGTCATGATCCCAGGGTCCTGGGATGGAGCCTCCCATAGGGCTTCCAGCTCAGAGGGAAGCCTGCTTCTCCCTCTCTCACTCCTCCTGCTTGTGTTCCCTCTCTAGCTGTGTTTCTCTCTGTCAAATAAATAAACAAATAAATAAACAAATAAACAAACAAATAAATAATAAATAGCTCATTGTTTTACCACTTATGTTTAGATCTATAGTTTAACTAGAACAGTATTCTTTTTTTTTTTTTTAAAGATTTTATTTATTTATTTGACAGAAAGAAACACAGCAAGAGAGGGAACACAAGCAGAGGGGAGTGAGAGAGGGAGAAGCAGGCCTCCCGCCGAGCAGAGAGCCGGATGTGGGGCTCCATCCCAGGTCTCTGGGGTCATGACCTGAGCCGAAGGTAGTCGCTTAACCAACTGAGCCACCCAGGTGCCCCCTCCCTTTTTTAATCTTTTGGGGGATGTGGCAGAAGGAGAGGGGAGAGAGAATCTTAAGCAGGCTCCACACCCAGCACAGAGCCTGAAGCAGATTTGATCTTATGACCTGAGCCAAAATCAAGAGTCAGAGCTTAACCAACTGAACTACTTAGGTGCCCCAAACTAGAACTGAATTTCAAATATGCTGTGTGGTAGGGGTAGGGATTTACTTTTTTGTTCTTTTTCCACATGGGAATCCTCTGTTGAAAATCATCCTCATCCCTGTACAATGCAGGCTTCTAATGCAAATGACTTTGTAATAAAACAAATAACCATGTCTATATGGATCTGGGTTAGTTCTGTTTCTCTGTCTTTCTTTCTCTCTTTGTGTGTCTTTGGTCTACTTTTTTTTTATGTGCTAATAGTATCATCGTGATTTATGTAGCTTTATGATACATCTTGATTTCTGGTAGCATACAGCTTTGTTCTTTTTCAAGTTTGTTGTGGCTATTTCTAGCTCTTTATATTGTCACATATGTTTTGTCAATTTCTTGAAAAAAAGCTTGTCAATTTCCAAGAAAATGATGTAGGGATTTTGATTGACTGTACTGCATTTATAAATAAATTTGTGGGAGACTGGCATCTTTACAATATTGAGCCTTCCAACCTGTGAATGTGGCACTTTCTTTTGTGTTATTTAGATTTACTTCAATTAATCTTAGTTATATTTTTGGCTGCCTTTTTGTTGTTTTTATTGTTAATTTGTTTCAGTGTAGGTGATATATACTTTTCACTGAAAAATTAATGGTTTTATCTGTTTTGACATTTTAAATGGTATCATTTAAAATTAAATTTCCTTTGTGTGACTGATATATAGCAATATAATTAATTCTCTATTTTAACCGGGGGTCTAATGACATTGCAGTATTCTCAAACAAATTCATTTATATTCCAACATACATTATTATGTCATTTATAAACATTACAGGTTTTATTTTACATTCCAATTATTTGTTTCATGTTCTACTTTTTTTAAATCTTTCTTTATTGTTTAGGCTGAAGATCTCAAATGTAAGGTGAAAAGACATGCTAATAATATGCATTCTTGACTTTTACCCCATTTCATAGAAAAGTTGTTGATAGTTCACCTTTAAGATTGAAGTTTGCTGTGGATTTTTCATAAGTCCTGTTAAATAGATTAGAGAATTTTCTTTTTAATTTAATTTGATTAAAGTAGTTATCATTATTTGGTATTTAAATTTTTCAAAGACTATTGTTTACTTATTAAGATGATCATGTGACTTTTTTGTTTTAATAGTTTACTATGATAAATCATACTACTTACTTGTCTATTATTAAACAAATTTAGGGGCGCCTGGGTGGCTCAGTTGGTTGGGCGACTGCCTTCGGCTCAGGTCATGATCCTGGAGACCCGGGATCGAGTCCCACATCGGGCTCCCTGCTTGGCGGGAAGCCTGCTTCTCCCTTTCTCGCTCCCCCTGCTTGTGTTCCCTCTCTGGCTGTGTTTCTCTCTGTCAAATAAATAAAATCTCTAAAAAAACAAAAACAAAAAACAAATTTAAAATTCTTCAAATTAAGTTGTAGTTTTTGTAAGTCTCCAACTTACCACTGGTTTGCTCTGTTCTCAAAATGTTCAAGGGTCCCCATGGAGAGCTTACAGTGTTTAATAGATCTCTCCCTTTTTTATTTTTTTTATTTTTGTAGATCCTAAATTCCACTTTTTGTCTCCTTCATAAGAATAAAGAAAAAGCTATTCTGTTTTAACAGTTTTCCACTTAACTTCTTAGCTCATTTCTCTGCCAGCAGATACCACAGGGAAAAACCACTGAATGTTGGACTCATTCTTTTTCTTCCTTTCTCATCAATCATTAAGATAAACTTTTTCACCTATGCTGCTCATTTTTTGGCTTCCATGACAGACATAATCTTTAATTTTTTATTACCAAAAAATGCCATGAGATTGGCAAAAGTGCTGTTTCTCTTGCTTCTACCAGGGCTCTTATTTTTAGGATCATCTCCAAGAAATATCAAATGCCCCTAGAGAGAAAGTTACCGACAAAGTACTGATTCATTTCTCTATGCTTCTTCTCTCTCTGGGATCTTGATTTTTCTAGCTTTGGTGGCTTTGTCAACTCACTTATGCCTTCAAACTTTATTTATATATTTACTTTTTGAAATTCTGTTTTTTTCCTAACTGTTCCTGATGAGAAAATTGATCTACTACTAGGTTTCCACCTGTAATCCGAACACCGGATATGGGAAATGGTGATTCTTTATTTACCCTCTAAACTTCTTAATCTACATTCCAAGGTTTTCCACCTCTTTCACCATATCACCATCCTCTTTTCTAACAACCCTTTATTTTTTAAATAATTTTTCTCTTTTTTTAGCAGACATGATTATTTTATTAATATTTTCTAATTGAGGTTAACTATACATAACATAAAATTTCCCACTTTAACCATTTTTAAGTCTATAGCTCTGTGGCACTTAAGTACATTCACATTGTTATGCAACCATCATGAACATCATCTCCAGAACTTTTTCATTTTCCTGAACTAATACTGTACCAATTAAACATTAATTTTGCAATCCTTTCTCCCAACTCTGGGAAACCAGTAATTTACTTGCCGACTCTATGAATTTGACTACTCTAGGTACTTTATTTAAATGGAATCAACAGTATCTGTCTTCTTGTGGCTGATTTATGTCATTTAACATAATGTCTTCAAGATTAATCCTTGTTGCAGTATGTGTTCAATGTTTGTTTCTAAGGTGGGATAATATTTCATTGTATGTCTGTTAATTCTTTACTAATAGTATATTCTATCATATATTAAGATAGCCACTTTAGTTCTTTTTTGGTTACTTCCTCATGGAATATATTTTTTCAGTCCTTTCAATATGTGTGTCCTTTGATCTCAAGTGAGTCTCTTGTAAACATTATGCAATGGACGCTTTTATTTTTATATTCATTTTGCCAATCTATGCATTTTGACTGGGAGTTTAATTCATTTACATTTAGAGAAATTCCCGATAGGAAAACATTTACTTTGCTAACTTCTCTTCTTTAGAATATCTTATTGGTTTTTCTTCCTTAATTCTTCCATTACTGCTTTTTGTGTGTTTAGGTGATTTTTTTTTTTTTTTGTAGTGAGATGCTTTTACTTTCTCATTTCTTTTTTTTTTTATTGTTACTAAATTTTTTTTTCCAGTGTTCCAAGATTCATTCCCCATTCCCCACACCCAATGCTCCGCGCTTTAGGGGTCCCCAGTACCCACCACCAGGCTCTCCCATCCCTCCACCCCCATCCCTCCAAGTCCCTCAGTTTGTTTCTGTGTCCATACTTTCTCATTTCTTTTGGGTATATTCTATAGATATTTTCTTTGCAATTACCATGCTGATTACTTATAACATCGAAAATTATGACAATCTCTCCTAAACTGATACCAAGTTAACCTCAAATGTATACAAAACTCTACTCTTTTACAACACAAACATGCCTACTTTATGTAACAATGTCACAAATTATGTTTCAAAAATTGTATAATCATTAAGATAAATTTATATTTTTCTGCATTTACATTTTAAATCCTATAGAAAATAAAAAGGAAAGTGCCTATTTAATAATTTTAACAATAACAAAGATAACATGAGTTCTCTGTTGGTACTTGCTGTCTGGCACTCAGTTCTTTTAAAAATAGTAACTGATATTTTCATTCTAAGAGGTAGGCCACTTTACTTAACCAACCTCCACTTTAGAATCCTATATTCTTCTATTACTGACTTCTCTACATGTTTGATTACCTCCGTATATGGATTAAAATCATTGTTCTTGGGGCCCTTGTCAAGTTCTCATTACCTACCAAACGTGCCAATGATTTTCATTAGTCCCGTGCCTGAATATACTACAGATATAAAATTCTTCCCACAATTATACCCGTCCTACTTGCACCTATCCCAGTAGAAGTCTAGATAAAGTCTGAATTCACTTACTTGCATCTTCAGTTTTCTTTAGCCTCTTGTGTTTATTGTGTTTCCTAGACTATTTTCTACTCTGGTCCATTAAAATTTCTGAAAACATACCATAAACCACATACCACATCCTAGATACCCAGATACCTTAATTACTTACCATTGGTTACCAATAAAAATCTACTTTTGCATAAACTTTCCTCATTAATTCCTCATGAGATGATGTGAGGAAGACTGATTTAAATAATCTGTTATACAGTGAATATTGTTAGCATAATACAAATATTTTTAGTATAATACAAATTTTAAGAACAAACTAAATTAATCATACTATGACCAAAACCAATAAAACAACTAGATTCCAGATTTATTTTTATATTCTTGCTATTGGCCTAATCCTAGCAGTTTGCTCTGCCTCCTCATTTGAAGTTACAGCTTCAAGAAACCTAAGTGAAGGGGCAACTGAGCATTCTGAATTAAGCATATAGGTAATTGTACATGCAGCTAACCACTTTTGATGTTGATAGGGTAAGTGGCCAATCATGCTGATAATTGGATACATGCAAGCACAATTAGGCAATTATGAATGCAATAGCTTGCACAATAAACTTTTTTAGAAATCTAATTACGTTCACAAGTAATAGTATGCTGTGCAAATTTGCTCCCTTTCTGGAAATAAAAGTGAACCTAGAAAAGAATATATTTTACTGAGCTTAGGGTCAATATTCGATTACAGTTAAGATTAATAAAGTAACAGGTTATTAGGCAACATGTAAATGTGAGATGAGGCTGGATATGCAGACAGATAATATAGAGACAGATAGATATAGATAGATGTATATTTTCCCTGCCCAAAGAGATCAAAAGCATCAGCATTATAGCAAAGTGAGTGACTTAGAACTATGAATTCCATTTTTGTACTATCTCTTTCCACTGTGGACACACACATGCACACATTCACACACACTGTAGGCAGATACATCCTAGGCAGCATCTCAGGAATCTCTGCAAAACAAACTTGGCTTTTAAAAGAGGATTTAAATTCAAAGGAAAGTAATGAGAACTGAATGGCAGATTAATGAGTTTTCCAGAAGAATCTCATTTTTTTCTTTAAAGTATATGAATTATAGTTTAAAAAAGAGAGAGAAAGAAGATGCAACTGATCTTTGGAAAATAGGACTTTTCACATTTCATAAAAAGTGGAAAACTCTAAGTCTAAATTGTTTTTCTTAAACATCCTATTGGTTTTGAATTTGTGAATTTTGAAGGCCAGAAAAATTGTTCAATATTATTCTAATATTTTGCCACTGCCACTTAATAACTATGAAGCTTTAAGAAGCAACTTTCTTTCCTACCATTTCTTTGTCTGTAAAACATGAATTATGCTGTCTAACTTTCAAAGAATTTTAAAGGGTTAGAAGCAACGTATATAAAGTCTAGCACAAAGTCTGACTATAATCATTACTTATTAAATGGTGGTTATTATTCCTATTATTCTTTATTTAAGGTATTTTTTTTCTTTTTCTTTATTTCTCCATTTCAATTTTCCACATAAGGAGAGAGTCTCTTCCAGTTTACCTCCTCTCTGCTCCATCATCCCAAATGATGTCTCTCTCATACCATGCATTAGAAGGAAATAAAGAAATAACTCTGTGGTGGGCACACTTCTAAGATGGCTTTTAATGATTCCCATCTTCTGGTATTCACTCCCCTGCATAATCCTTTCCTCCTTTTTAATGTAGGCAGGAACTAGTGACTGGTTCTAATGCCATGAATATGACAAAGTTTTGAGATATCACTTTTTAAACATTTTAATTTATATTCCAATTAGTTAACATGCAGTGTAATATTAGTTTCAGGGCATGATATAATGATTCAACAGAAATGTCACTTCTAGATGGGCTACAAAAGACTATTGAATTCATTTTGCCCTACTCTCTCCTTTCTTCTGGTTTGCTCATTCTGATGAAATCAGTTTCCTTTTTTGAGAGCTTTTATATCAAATATCCCAAAGGGTAAGGAACTGAGGGACTCTTCTGTCTAATATTGCATGAGAAACAGAGCCCTCAGTTGAATAAACTGTGAAGCTCCCAGCCAACAGTCACTTGACTAGCTTGGAAGTGAACTCAACCTCAGTTGAGACTTAAGATGACTGCAGCTTCTGCTGATGTCTTGATTAATCTTGTAAGAGACACAAATCCAGAGATCCTGAACCAGATTCCTGAAGAAAAAAAAAAACAACAAAAAACTGTGAGATAATAAATGTTATTAAGATTTTTGGTAAGCCACTAAGTCTGGAGTAATTCGTTATGTAACAATAGAAAACTCATGCAAACTTATCCACACCCCACTTTTCTTTTCCAAACAGTTCTATTTGAATGATCCTTCTCCAGGATATTTAAAAATACATTAGTTTCTGTGGTTAAAGACATGTTCTTATTTACAAATGCCTTCTGTAAGAAGTTTTCTCCTTTCCTAAATACAGTTATCTCCTCTCTACCTCCACATCCTAAGAAAGAATAATCAGGCATCAATTTTCTTCAGGAAAAAAAAAATGTAATGCTGGAGTAGAAATCTAAAGTATTATATTTTAACAAATCAATTATGTAATACAGTAGTAAGAAAATAATCTTAAACATCTAATTTTTTTTTGAAAAGCAACCTGAGAAATACTAACAGGAATGAAATATTGTTCTGTTCCCAAGGAAGTTACAATATAATTTAAAAAAATAAGTACTACAAAGATTTGAAGCCTACTAATATTCTAAGTTAATATATAATAAATAGGTTGCATGGAGAATAAGATAAATGGAAATAAATAAGAGAAAGTAGTTTCCCAGGGGGAGGCAGAACATTCTTTAGTCATTTGAAATGATTAAAATTAGAAATTAGCCCAGTTTCCAGTCTCTACCCCCCTACCGCCCCCTCTTTGAAAATTCATTTTATTATCGATTATTTACACTATCATGAATAACATTCATTTTACTTATAAATCTAGAAAGCCGTACAAAAAGGTTAAATATTTGCCACAGTATTAATTGCCACAGTAATATTTGCCACATTAATATTAATGACAATATTGAAATTAAAACCAAGGTTACAAAACTCTGAAATTAGGTAAAGAAATATAGTCAACAAACTAAGTTTTAAAATTAGCCTAAAAAGAAACAAAACAATCAAAATAGAACTATCCTATTGCTTGTTTGTTATTACATAACACAATGTCAAAAATCAAAATTTATATTAAAATAATTTTAATTCAGGTTTTGAGTAAATTCTTTTGAATTATATTTCCATTCTAAACTTCTAGAAGATCTTAGACTGGTTAAATAGATCTTTATGTAGTGGTATTGATAAGATGATCTTAGTAAACTATTTCTTTCTTTCATTCTTTTTTTTAAAAAACTTCATTTCTTTGACAGCGAGAAACAGCTAGAGAGGGAACACAAACCGGGGAGTGGGAGAGGGAGAAGCAGACTTCCTGCTGAGCAGGTAGCCTGATGCAGGGCTCTATCCTAGGACTCCAGAATTATGACCTGAGCTGAAGGCAGATGCTTAATGACTGAGCCACCCAGGCACCTCTTAGTAAACTATTTCTTAACAATTACAAAGACATTTACATTCTAAGAGAAAATAATCCCTAAAGAATGTGAAGAAGACAAAGAGAGGGGTGATTGGGTGGCTCAGTCAGTTTTAAGCATCTGGCTTTTGATTTTGGCTTAAGTCATGATTTTGGGGTCCTGGGGAAGAGCTTGAAGATTTTCTCCCCCTTCCTGTGCTCCACACACTCACTCATGCTTGCTTGCTCTCTCTCTCTCTCAAATAATCTTTAAAAAAAAAGAAGACAAAGTGACTATGATGACAAGGAGTAAGAGAATATGACACTTCAAATAAAAATAAGTAATTAACAAAGGCAAATATATTGAAGAGGTGAAGTATAATAAGTATGATAAAGACTTTGAAATGCCCACTGAATTTGGAAATTTGAGGGCATTTTGTGCATTGAGTGAGAGATAACTTTAATAGAATCATGGGCAGAAGCTGGAATTCAATAGATTGTAAAATGAATAGGAGGTGAAAAAGTGGTAAAAATGAAATCTTAGACAGGTTTGGTTGAAGAACATGAAATAGAGACTCAGTTATTGGAGGAGGACTTTGACTCAGGGAAGGATGATTTTTTTTTTAAATATTTTATTTATTTATTTGACAGAGAGAAACACAGCCAGAGAGGGAACACAAGCAGGGGGAGTGAGAGAGGGAGAAGCAGGCCTCCTGCCACACAGCAAGCCCGAGGCGGGACTTGATCCTGGAGATCCAGGATCATGACCTGAGCAGAAGGCAGTCGCTTAACCAACTGAGCCACCCAGGTGCCCCAATTTTTTTTTTTTTTTAAGATTTATTCATTTATTTGAGAAAGAGTGGGGGGAAGGGAAAGGCAGAGGGAGAGACAGAGAATCTCAAGCAGACTCCATGTAGATTATGGCACCTGATCTCAATTCCATGACCCTGAGATCATGACCTGAGCCAAAACCAAAAGTCAGTTGCTTAACCAGTTGAGGCATTCCAGAAAGGAAAATTTTGTAGGATTTTTACAAATTAGAATGAGAGAGAATGATCTAAAGCAAGACCTAGGAAGTGGAGTCAGATGCTCTACCCTAGGGAAGAGAAGATTGTTTTTGAATGGGAGGGAAACAACATCTGGGAATGGAAAGAAGTTTTACAAAGATAAAAATATAGACAACTATCTGTGCGAGGCTTTGTATTTGATAAACATTTTTTTTTTACTCAGTTTTCTCTCTGATTTGTAGGAGGGGGTTGGGGAGATAGAGGTTAAGAACAGTGATGAAGAGATACTAGAGAAAACTTCCCAAAAACAAAGGGCTGGATTATGGCCTAGAAGACACACACTGGATGGAGATCAGAAACATTGAGTGGTGCCAGTCAGCTTTTGCATAATTTCTTCTAATGGTACTCAGCATCACTAATATTTCATTATAACTTGAAAAAGTGATCTTATTAATGCTTTTAATTTCTTGTTTCTATAGCTATATGTGACAAAACACCTGAATGTCAGCCTGGAGAGAGCTCTGGAAAGTCAGTCAGAAAATTAGCTGCATAGTTGTCACTGAGCAACTTCTTTTGATGAAAGTTATGCCATTTAGATCATGTAAAATTAATTGACTATTTTTAAAAATATTGTCACTGCCAGGGACCAGCCTCTGCAGAGATGTGGGTCCCGAACTACGGGATGTCTGGCAGGCAAAATAATGACGCGGACATGGAATCTGATGCAAGATGACAGACCCGAGGTCAGTCAGGAGAGACCTATGAAGCAAGCTCAGGCTCACGCTCTGGCTCTCTAGCTCTGGCTCTAGCCCTCTTGCTCTGCTTCTCTGTCTGCTTCTGTCTCTCTTGTTCTCTGTCTGCTTCTCTTGCTCTCTGCTACTCTGTCTCTGATGCTCTCTCTGCTTCTGCTTCTCTTTGCAGGCTTTGCCTTTGCCTCTGGCTCTGCCTTTGTCTCTCTTGACTGTCAAGGGTCCCAGTCTTTTATTATTAAAAAGTGAGGAAGTTTGGTGGTGCAGTTAAATCTTTAACTGCTTTTGCACCCGCCCTAGAGACAGGATTATTATTGTTACTGCAGGGTACAGAGTGATTGCTTTAACTCACAGAAGTTGAGACCATTGAGGCACAGGGATCAAGGAATACAGATAAGAGATACAGAGATATGACTACCAGGAGTAGGATTAAATGAAACTATATGTCTTGGATAGGCACACAAAGGACATATTGCCCCGGCCCACAGGGTACATGGCTTTCTGGATTCTAGGCAGGGAAAGCCCGGAGAGGCTTTCATTCACACTCACAGGTACCTTCACCAAAATTCCTGGTGGCTTGGGCATGCCAGAAGGGGCGGATCACTCACCGTCCCAGACAAAATATTTTATTTATTATTTGACAGAGAGAGAGAGATCACAAGCAGGCAGAGAGGCAGGCAGAGAGAGAGGAGGAAGCAGGCTCCCTGCTGAGCAGAGAGCCCAATGTGGGACTGGATCCCAGGACCCTGAGATTATGACCTGAGCCAAAGGCAGAGGCTTAACTCTCTGAGCCACCCACGCACCCTAATTGGCTATTTTTATCCTTTGTAGTATAAGCATAAGGGGATGTAGATACAGAAGTAATTATTAGCAGGACCTAAAATACATGCTTTCTATGAAATTGTTGGAAGATGATTTCTGTTTTGGCTTGGAGGTGAGTGGGTATAGTTATCATATATGCTTTATATAGGACTGGACTTTGTCAGTTATGAAAACATTCACTCACTTTTACTTTTTGTCTTTCAGCCTCTCTATAATACTCATGTTATTTTTGTGATGCATTATTTTAAACGAAGCACTTTTCTTCTTTAAAAGAAAGTGGATTTTTTTGCATACAAGTGATGATGAAAAACATGCTTGCTAACTAATATTATTTTTTCCCCAAATAACATGTCTCAATGTTCAAGTGAAGTCAGAAGCTATTCCTGAAGTGCAAGACAATATGTGCAGAAAAAACATCTTGGACCCTG
This sequence comes from Spilogale gracilis, assembly GCA_004023965.1. NCBI lineage: Eukaryota > Metazoa > Chordata > Mammalia > Carnivora > Mephitidae > Spilogale > Spilogale gracilis. The sequence continues at coordinate 68,122 of PITA01007179.1, forward strand.
AGTTATAAAGTAGAGATTTGAAGCTCATATCTGACATTTACTAAAGTTTTAGTTTGGGGCAAGTGATTTAAACTCTCTGAGTCAGAATTTCCTTATTGTAAAACAAGGATAAGTCCTATTGTCCAGGAAGATTGTGTGAAAAAAAAAAATAACAGAATATGTTTGAAATTATATCGTACAACATAAAGCACTCTAAGATACTGTTCTTTTATTTGACGAGTCCTACAAGAAAATTTCTATCTATATTTATATACATCATTTTGTTTTCATACATTTCCACCAGTATGAAGATATTTGGTCCCAGATTATAAAAATGTCAATGAAGATTTGTCAAGCCTAAAGTCATGTGAGGCATAATATTCTAATTTTGTATTATATTGGACACTTTTAAAAGTTTTGAGAAGACAGAGAAGAAGAAATTACAAGTAATTCATAATCTGTAGACTATTACTTAAAGATAATTTTTTTTAAATCTCCCTTCCCATTTGCTATATTTTGGATGTTTTAGAGATAGGTAGATAGATGATAGATAAAAGATTAGTGTGTATATATTAGCTTGTATTATAAACAAGGGAAAGCTTTTCCTTACTTTTAGCCTTTATAGACATGAGTTCAAAAGATTCCATTTTGTGGATTTATCACTATTATCATTTTAGTATATTTCCAGTTTTTTAAAAATTATGTATAATGTACATAAATCTTTGCTATATTTAGCATTTTCTTAATCCCCAAGGACAATTTCCTTAGGATTGATTTACTGGAAAGATATTATTATTATTATTATTATTATTATTCATAAAACTGTCTTCCTTATTTTTTTAAAGATTTTATTTATTTATTTGACAGAGAGAGAGAGCAATCACTAGTAGGCAGAGAGGCAGGTGGAGAGAGAGAAGAAAACAGGCTCCCCGCCGAGCAGAGAGCCCAATGTGGGCCTCGATCCCAGGACCCTGAGATCATGACCTGAGCAGAAGGCAGAGGCTTTAACCCAGGTGCCCAGAAAATTGTCTTCTTTATAAGGGCTCAAGCTGTATCTTTCACTTTTGGAATCCCCCAGGTTATTGAGCATAGTATTTCAGATAAAGTGGACACCTAATATTTTGTGGAGGGAATTATTTGTTAATCTCAGAAGTTTATTCATTGTCTAAGATGAAGCTATTGTTGTCTTCCAATGGCTCTGTAGAGCAATGCCTGTAATCCTTTGTCATATGAGAGAGATCATTTCAAGGCTAGTTGAGCAAATGATAATGTAGGCAGAGCACATCCACAAATTAGATAAACAGATGGGCTTTTATTGCCGGAAATAATTTGTTCTTGGAAGGAACATCTAACATTGGTGACTGTCATATTCTGACAGCAGAGTGACATTTGGAATTGGAGTCAGAACTGACCTGGCACATTTCTGAGGGATGGCATCTCTGAACCAAATGGGTAAAAATTATTTATTAAATAGTGAACTTAGTAAATTATTTATCTCAAATCATATGGGTTTAGTTATATTATTTATTCCTGAATATGTTATATCTTTGTAAGCAATGAGCACTGGAATTCTCACTGATGTTAAAACTGATCTTAGTTTATGGACAGTTTGTTATAGTGAAACCCAAGGACTGAAGCGCTAATCTGATGTGACTTCTTAATATTTACTTAATAATAATGATAATGATAATAATAATAATAATAATAAAAGATTAGTCTGCAATACTCAAATGTCCAAATAAGTGATCCAACATTATTTATATTTGTTTGTATTACAAACAATTTGCTGTAAGGAGCTACTGCTCATGTATTTCATAGACTTCATGTGTATCTTCCAGAGCCAGTGAGAATATCATGAACAGATTCTCAATAACTACCTGCTGGTTGATTGTTGGCAGGATGTATGTATGTATGGTTAGTTGGATGGATGGATAGCAACAACAATCATTTCCCCATGTCTAGTTTATTGCCAAACTGGTTACATTTTTCCTTTAGTACCTGAGCTTCCTTGAATTCTGATATCCTACTAATGAATAGATCATTCCTTAATTTACTTCTCTATTCACTCAGTAGTTATGTTTTGGATGTCTACCATGTGCTCAGCAGTGCAAATGGGCTCAACATAGCAACACCACAAAAGTTCAATTGCTGCTCTAAGATTATAATCTGATAGAGACATGGCATTGTTCCATTGACGTCTTAGTGCTATCGAAGTATTTATCATTAACCCCTAATTTGAGAAGTGGGGGAGAGTGAATGAGAGAAACAAAGAGAGATAAAAAGATAGATAAAGAATAAAAATTGAATAACAAGTGTCAGCTATGTGTCAGGCACTATTGGTAGATATCAGAGTAGCATGAGCGAATAAAAAATGGCAGACTTCACCATTTAAAAGGCAAACTTTAAACTCTGGTTGAGCTAAAAGATTGGTACAGCTAAATCAGGCAAGAAGGGGATAGGACTTGGATGTTGAAATGAATGTCTATTGGTTGATATAATTGGAAATCACTCTTTTCCATGCCTTCAAACAAAACCTAACTGACCTGAAGTAAATCAACCCAGAGGAAGGTCAATTGAACAGTTGAGTCATAGTGAGTATCACAGTATGCCTGACATTTTCTCAACACTATCTTTTTAAACCATCTTGAAGTGACTGTATACTTTATTTTGCAGATGAGGAAGCTAAGTTAAGAAGAAATAGGAAATTTTGGCAAAATCACACTATACATATATGCTTTAGTAAGGATGCAAAAGGAGATTGCAAAATTCTGGTCTTGAATGTTTGCATTTTAATAAACCTTTTAAACCAAAAGGAAAAGAGAAGATGTTGAAATATTGTCCCAACTAGGATCTTACAATTCAACTTTTATTTACAAACACAAAATAAAATAAAATAAAGCAGTGAAAGTGAGAATTCAAGAGAAAATATAAATACATGTAAGGATTTAAGAAAGCATTTATTGTTTCTTTTAATATAAATGCTTGACCTGAATTTTTTCAGCAAACTTTTCTCAGTTTCCTATTAAACATCCCATTCTCAGCATAAGTCATTGCATGCTCTGTGCTTACTATAATTTATAGATGTCCATGTTTCCAGGAAGGGAATGACCTGTGTCAATGCTATATAAATAAGACATAAGGCTTCTAGGATTTTCAAATCAAAAGGATGAAATTCTTTCAGAGTTTATGTAGAAAGAATGACAGATTAGATTTAATTATTAAAGATAAAATAGTTGGAGTAATGCCAATGTATTTTCTGTATACCAAAATCAGTGCCCAGAATAAAATTGAAAAAAAAAAAAACACAACACAGGACATATGAACATTATGAAGAAATATCTCTGCCAGTTTATGTTGGGAGAAAGTCAATAAAAGTTCAAACCATAATGTGCTACTAAATCTCAATTACTCTTTGTGGTACCATTAAAACTATTATGTAGTTTCATTTATTTGAGAAAACATATTGATGGTTCCTCTCTCATTTCTGGTACTTACCTAGTAGGGTAGATATCGAATAGAAAACTTTGTAGGATATGAATTATTTCAAGGGTTTTGTTTAAGGCATCTTTGCCTTCATCAAATGATGAATCTGTCAAGTATATAATAAGAATTTATAGCTTAGCCCTTTGTACAATAAAATGACCAAGCTATGAACAAATCATAGAAGGTCAAGCACAGCATGAATCAAATTAGTATGAAAGAATAGGTGAACATTTAAGAACTACATATATATATTAGCACAGCTCTTTCATTCCAGCTGTGAAGGGCTAAAAGGAAAACATTTTTCTGTGCTCACATGTCTGATACTAATTATCCAAAGTTAGCACAGACCCCACAGATTAAAGGCTTTAAGCCCACAGGACTGCCCCTCACATCAGACACTAATCTCAAATCTGGGCCTCCTACACTTCTGTCTGATTGGTTATAAATAAGGAGTCCCCACTTTACTAAGATTTAACAGTCCACTAGAGTGTCTCACAGAACTCAGGAAAGTGCTTAATATGACTGATTTATTTTAAAAGATACAACCCAGAGGGGCTTCTGGGTAGCTCAGTCGTTAAGCGGCTGCCTTTGGCTCAGGTCATGATCCCAGAGTCCTGGATTCAAGCCCCACATCGGGCTTCCTGCTCAGCGGGAAGCCTGCTTCTCCCTTTCTCACTCCCCTTGCTTGTGTTCCCTCTCTAGCTGTGGTTTGCTTTGTCAAATAAATAAATAAAATCTTAAAAGAAAAAAAAGATACAACTCAGAAAGATCTGAATGGAACAGATGCATAGGTCAGGGGGAAGCAATGTGGCCCTTGTCTGCCCATCCTCCAAGCACTTAGATATGCTCAAGATCCTGAAGTTCTCCAAGCTCCCTTGTTTAGGGGTTTTATGGAGGTTCTACCATATAGGCATACTTGAGTAAATCTTTGGCCATTGGTGATTAACTCAGTCTCAGCTTTCTTCCTCCCCCACCCTTCAGAGGCCAGGGAATAGGGCTGAAAGTTCTAACACTCTAATCACATGGTTGGTTTCTCTGGAAACCCGTCTCCCTTCTCCAACAGTCACCTCATTCATATAACTCAGATGTACTTGAAAGGGGCTCATTATGAACAAGAAAAATATTTTTCTCACCCTTATCACTCAGGAAATTCTAAGATTTTTAAGAGTTCTATGCCAGGAACCAAGGATAGAGACTAAACACTTATTTCTTATTAGGTCACAGAGATAAATCAATTTAATCATTAATAAATGGATATTCATGAATTCCAATAACCAGCTTGTATATATAAATGAATATGAACTTTTTGATTTTTCTTTGAGTATGACTCAAAATATTGATGTATTACAATGAATATGAGGTTTTTATTTTTTATTTATTTATTTTTTAAGATTTTATTTATTTATCTGGGAGAGAGAGAAAGGGAAAGAGAATACGGAGCAGAATCTCTGGTAAGCGCAGAGTCTGATTCGGGGCTCAATCTCACAACCCATGAGATTATGACCTGTGCGGAATCCAAAGAGTCAGAGGCTTAAGTGACAGCCACCTAGTGCCCAGGATGTGAGATTTTTAAACTGAGGAAAAGAAACTCAGGAGGATAAAGCTAGGAAAAAGATGAATAAATGTTTGCATGGTTAAAAGTGTTTGCTTTATTGGATATGTAAATCTTACATATACAAAGAATAAAAGGAAAGGGGAATTCTACAGGTCTTACCCTGCAGAGCTACCTACATGCCATATTAGCACATTACAATATATATATAAAGTATGTGGGAGAGCAGAAAAAAGAGAAACATCATCACCATCTTTTGGAAATATGAAAATATATAAAAAAGTAATTAAAATGCAATATATACTTATGTCTTTGGGATCATTTAAAAACTGCCTTCCCCTATCACACAGAATTAAAATTTATTTTTAAAAATCCAGGGAAACTGAAGTATCTTATAATATTCAGATTTTCTTCATTTGATATCAGTCAGAAATGACAACTTAAGCCAGTCAATGTATCTGTCTTCTTCAATCCAAGTAGTATCATATTTCAGTTTCCAGTTCTCTTTAAATTGTTTGTTTTAGTTATCAATGTATCATCTCTAACAGAAAATGGAAAGTAATCAAATAAAAATAAATGCATTTCAGAGTTCATTGGAGAAAAATGGCCATCCCTGTTTTCCTCTAACTCTTCCAATAGTTAATTATGTCAGTAATATATTTTAATTGAATAAAAATTGGAAAATTTACATAAGCTAAGAAAGAATTAGGATATTAATGTTCCTTTCCTAGAGATGACTAATATTATCACTCAGTAAAGTTTCTCCCAGATTTTTAATTGCATAGTATTAATTAAACACTCATTTTTATAAGATCAGGAAAGACTTTTTTTTCTACATTGAACCATATGTCAAGAACATGTTTTCATACCACAAAAGTACCCTTCACTATCACTTGTAACAGTGTTTTGTTAATCTGTGAATTAATAATAGGCTTTAATTGTTACAATAAGAGAGAGAAATTTAAATGCCTAGGAGGGGCCAAGCAGATAACTTAAATCTCTGAATGTCAGTAGGGGCCTGTGAAACAAACAACACAAGCCTAGTCTAATGGATTTCAACTTTACTTACCTAATTAATTAATTTTTAAAGATGTTATTTATTTATTTGACAGAGAGAAACACAACTGGAGAGGGAACACAAGCAGGGGGAGTGAGAGAGGGAGAAGCAGGCCTCCCCGTGAGCAGGGAGCCCGATGTGTATCTTTAAAAAAAGTAATAATACATGTTGCTACAAAAGTTGGATATTCATCCTTTCTGATGGAGGCATAGTATTCCATTGTATATATGTATCACATCTTTTTTATCCATTCATCTGTTGATGGGCACCTTGGCTCTTTCCACAGTTTGGCGATTGTGGCCATTGCTGAAATGAACATTGGGGTACTGAGTGAAATAAGCCAAGTAGAGAAAGTCAAGTATCACATGGTTTCACTTACTTGCGGTGCATAAGGGGTAATATAGAAGACAGAAGGAGAAGGAAAGTAAATGGGAAGTAGGATTAATGAAACAAGAGAGACTTTGGACACAGAAACAAACTGAGGGACTTGGAGGGAAGGGGGTAGGGAGATGGGAGAGCCTGGTTGTGAGTACTGAGGGCACCTATTGCATGGAGCACTGGGTGTGGGGAATGGACAATGAATCTTGGAACACTGAAAAAAAATTAAAATTTAAATTTAAAAAAATAATAATACAAAGTACAAAATCTCTGAAAGGACACATACAAGCACACAACCTAATAAAAGTAATTGTCTCCAGGAGATGAGGTGGGTAGCTAGGAGACCCACTCTTTGTTGTATACTATTATTTTGGATAATAAGTGTTACCATTCAGTTTGTCTAGATGCAGGTTTGTCTAGTTGTCTACATACAGTTTTCTTTTTCTTTTCACTGTTTAGTATTTTGAAATCTGAGAATTCATAGTCTGCATTGATTTTGAAAATTTCTTGACTGTTGTACTAGTTTCTTAGGGCTGTCATAACATAATACCACAAACCAGGTCATTTAAATGACAGAAATATATTCTCTCAGTTCTGGAAACTGAAAGTCTAAAATCAACATATCAGCAGATTGGTTTCTTTTGGAGTCTCTGTGGGAAAATTTGCTGAATGCCTCTCTTAGTTTCTGGTAGAATTCAGGAATTTTTGATGTTCTGTGCCTTGTAGAGACACCATCCATTTTCTGCCTCTCTCTTCACATGTCCTTCCCTTCTGTGGCTTTTTGTTTTCTGTCTCTTAAAGGACAGCCGTCACAGGACTTACCCTAATCTAAAATGATCTTCTCTGAAGATCCTTTTCTTCATAACATCTGCAAAGATCCTTATTCCAAAGAAAGTCACACATTGAGATTCTGAGTGGACTTATCGTTGGGGACAGGGGACATCATTCAATTGAGTACAAGTATTATCTTTTCAAATATTATCTCTTTCTTCTTCTATCCTTTTCCTCTGAAATTTCAATTAAATGAATGCAAGATCCTTTCATATTGTCCCTGAAGTCTCACAATCAGTCTCATATTCTCCCTCTCTCTGTTTTCATATCTTTTCGTACTATGCTCTGTAATTTGTTCATATGTGTACTAGTTAGTTTTTACTATTGATCAAAATAGCCTGATCTTGGAATAATAATGTATTCAGCTCAAGTTTCTGTGCCTTAGGAATTTGGTCTGGGCTCAGCTGGTCGGTACTTCTCATCTGGGGTGAGCTCAGCTAATCACGGCTACGCTTGCTCATGTGGCTACAATCAATTGAAGGGTCAATTAGCACCAGCCATTTCATGATAGTTAGAGCTAGAATAGCTTGCATAACTGGGGCTTCTCCTCGTTTTAGTCTCTCATTGTCCAGCATCTTAGCCTGGTTTGTACGTGTTTTGGAGGCAGAATTCCAAAAGTATGAGCAGAAGAATTGTAATGTATTTTGGAACCTAGATTTGACACTTGCACAGTGTTGATTCAGTTATATTCTATTGACTAATCAACTCACAAGGCCACCTAGACTCTTCTAAATTTTCATTTTGATATCTTTATTTTTGTTTATAGAAGCACCTCTAGAACATATTTTAAAAGTATACAAAAATACGGTTCTTTTTCTGTCTCATGTTTTATATTCCATTTTAACACATTTATTGAGTTATATGGGACATATAACAAACTGCATATATGTTAAATGTACAATTCAATAATTTTTGACACATGGAAACATTCATGAAACCATCATGAAAATCAAAATAATAAATATATCCATCACTCCTGAAAGTTTCCTTACATATTCTTACAGTGTCTTCTTCCTGCCCATCCCTGCCCTCTTTGTCGTGTCCTAGGCAACCAATGACTTATTTTTTTATCACTATAGATTATTTTGCATTTTGTCAAATTTTATAGAAATAAAATCAGACAGTATGTACTCATTTTCTCTAAAATATTTCACCTAGGATAATGATACTTAGATCCATCCAATTTGTTAAACATATATTTGCTTGTTCCTTTCTATTTCTTTTTATTATGAATATGCCAAAATGTATTTATCCATTCACCTGTTGATTGACTTCAAGTTGTTTCAAGTTTTGGGGTGGTATAGAGATTTGGGGGACTTTTTAATGTATGCTTGATACAAATACTTTGTCAAAATGTTTGCAAATTCTTGCTTTGTTCTTGTTGATGACATTTTTTCAGTCAGCAGTTGTATTTTCATTATCTTAAAAGTAACTTTTGATGATCATAAATTCTTAATTTTAATGAAGTCTAATTTGCCATTTTTTGCTTTTGTGGGTGATAGTTTTGGTGTCATGGCTAAAAAAATATTTGCCTAACCCAAGGTCAAAAAATTTTCTTAATTTTCTTAATATTTATTAATCCAGAAGTTTTATTATTTTAGGTTTAAAATTTAGCTCTATAATCTACTTTAAGTTAATTTGTTATGTGATTGAAGTTATGGAACAAATTTTATTTTTGATTATTGCAGGTGGATATATTATTTTGCCATCTGTCCCCAAAACTATGCTTTTCCTATTGAATTGACTTAGCATCTTTGTTGAAATCCATTGACCATTTACATAAGAGTTTATTTCTGATCATTTCATTTTATTCTACTGATATCTCTAATGTTTCTTTTCAGTAGTAAACTGTATGGATTACTGTTTCTCCATAATAATGTCTTGAAATCTTTCACACTGTTTGGCTATTCTCAATTTATTTGAAATTCCATTTAAATTTAAAATCAGTTTGTTAATTTCTATAATAAAACCACTAGGATTTGACTAAAATTAGTTTGATTTTATCTTCCAGTTTTGTGAGAATTGATATTGTAACAATATTATAGTATCTGATACAAAGACATGCTATAACTTTCCAGTAATTTTGGTTTTCCTTAATCCTCTTAGTAATGCTATCTGGGCTTTAGGGTATGGGACTTGAATATATTTTTCACAATTTATCTCTAAATATTTCATCTTTGTTGCTAAATGGCATTTCTAAATTTTTAATTTCTAATTGTTGGTAACATATAAAAATAACATAGATTTTTTTATATTAACTTTGTAACCTACAACATGTTTGAACTTACTTATTAGTTCCAGTGATCTTTTTGTTGATTCCATAGATTTTCAATGTGAATGATCATGTCACCTATAAATAAAAAATTTTTACATTTTCCATTCTAATGTGAATGCCTCTTATTTCTTATTCTACCTGATCATACTGGTTTGAAACTCCAGTAAATATTTAATAAAACTGATGAGAGAGAACATTTTTGCCTTGTTCCTAATCTCATGGGAAAATTACTTAGTCTTTCACTATTAAGTGTGATACCAGAAATAATTTAGTTTTTGTTTATGTCTTTGTTTTGGTTTGTCTTTGTTTTTGTAGTTATAATTTATCAACTTGAGTTAAGTTCCCTTTTATTCCTAGTTGTTTGCAAATTTACAGATGAATTTTGTCATATTATGAAATGATTCCTTCTATTTCCAGTAATATTTTTTGTTTTGTTCTGAGATCTAATTTGTCTGATTTTGACATAGCCACTTCAGCTTTCTTTTACTTAGTACTAATATGTTGTATTTTTACTTTTAACTATTTTGTTTTCACATTTTTTAAATAAAATTTATTTATGTATTTGACACAGAGAGAGAGAGAGAAACAGAGAATAGCGGAGGGAGAGGGAAAAGCAGACTCTCCTCTGAGCAGGGAGCCTGCCATGAGGCTAGATTCCAGGATCCCAGGATCATGATCTGAGCCAAAGGCAGATGTTCAACAGACTGAGCAACCCAGGCATTCCTGTTTTTACATTTAAAAAAAGTCCTTGGGGGGAAAAAAGTCTTTGGTAGTAACATTGAGTTGATCTCCTTTATTTAACCAATTGCAATGTCTACTTAAAAAAAAAAAATTTATTTGAGAGAGAAAGAGAGAGAGAGAGAGAGAGAGAGAGAGAGAGAGAGAAAACATGGGGGAGGAGGGGCAGAGGGAGAGGAGAGAGAGAGAGAATCTGAAGCAGACTCCATACTGAGTGGGGAACCCAATGTGGGGCTTGATTTCACCACCCTGAGATCACAACCTGAATTAAAATCAAGAGTCAGATGCTTAACACATTGAGTCCCTCAGTTGCCCCTGACAATATCTATCTCTTTGTTACATTTTATGTGGTTATTGATATAACTGATTTTAAAATTACCATGTTACTATTTATTTTCCTTTCATTCTGATTTTTTTCTCTTACATTTTGTCATCCATATTTTGAAATAATTAAATATTTTTTTATGATTCTGTTTTTTCTTGTTAGTTTGCTAGGTATAACTTCTTGTTTTTTACTTTAGTGTTCTCTGGGTTTTATAGTACACATCTTTAACTTCTCATCATCCACTTTCAAGCTATATTATACTATTTCATATATACTATAAGAAACTAAAAACTGTATATTTGTATTTCTTCTCTGCTAAACTTCATGCTATTGTTGATGTATAATTTATATCTGCTATGTTATAAGCCCTGATTTATGCTGATATAATTTTTATTTAAATTGTCAGTTCTGGGGCACCTGAAAGTGGTTGGTTAAATAGCTGACTTTTGGTTTCTGTTTAGGCCATGATCTCATGAGTCATGAGATCCAGCCCAACACTGGGCTCCGTGCTCAGTGGGAAGTCTGATTAAAAGTTATCTCTCTCTCTCTTTCTCTCTGCCCCTCCCCCTACTTGTGGGTGCACCCTGTCTTTCTCAAATAAATAAACAAACAAACAAATAAGCAAATAAATAAATAAATCTTAAAAAAATAAGTAAATAAATTGCCAATTCTTTTAAAGGCATTTACGTAACTAAAAAGGAAAAGAAATTCTTTTATATTTATTCACATAACTACCAGTGACAATGCACTTAAGTTCTTTTTATAGATCCAGATTTCCAATGCCATTTTCCTTCTCTCTGAATTATTTTCTTTATTATCTTTTTGTAATTCAACTACTAACGAATTATTTAATTCATTAATAAATAAAATAAAATATAAAGCTTCATATTTCTGTTAAAGTCTTTACTTCATCTTGGTTTTTGAAAGATATTTTCATTGGGTATAGAATTTTAGGTTAATAGGGATTTCTTTAACACACAACCTCCCTTGAATTTTAAAAATTTTAAAAATATTATTCCACCATTTCCTGGCTTGTGATTTCTCCCAATGAAAATTAGTTTCCATTCTTATCTTTGTCTTCTCTCTATATTGGGTCTTTTACTCCAGCTGTTTTTAAGACTTTCTTTTTATCACTATTTTTAAATAATTTGAATATGATGTAATTTTATGTCATTCCTTGTTTGGGGTGGGGGTTGTTGAACTCTTTGGATATGAAGGCTCTTGATTTTTATTGGATTTGAAAAACTTTCTGCCATTTTTAAAAATATTTTTTTCTATTTCAACAGCTCCTCCACTTGTGTACTCCAATTACACATGTATTTGGGTGCTTGAGTTTATTCCACAATTTACAGTAACTCTGATCTTCTTTCCTTCCTTCTTGCTTGCTTTTCATCTCTTCTATGTCTCTACTTACAATGTTCAATTTTTCCTCTGATTTTATAATATATTGAATACCTTTATTATAGCAGTTTTAATGTTCTGGTGTACTAACTTTAACATCTCTGTGTTGTTTTTTCATTATAAATTATTTTCTTGCTGCCTTACATGCCTCTACATTTTTATTGGGTTCCCATGATTGTGAATTTTACCTCATTGGGTGCTGTACATTTTTTCTATTCTTACAAATATCTTCCTTGGAAGTAGTGTTTATTTATTTATTTTTTCTTCAAGTTTTGCTTCTAAACTTCTGTTAGGTGAGACTGAACTGATATTGTAGGGATTATTTTTCTCTTACTACTGAATCAATACCTTTTTGGGTACTTTGCCTAATGCTCTATAAATTGCTAAGCTTTCCACCCTATCTACTGAAAAAAGGAACTATCTCTGGCCATGTCTGAATTCCAACAATTGTTCCTCCTAATCTTTTGTTGACTCATACACCAATCAGTGCTTGTTTGGAGACTTGAGTGGAAGAATCTGAGGATTTCCTGAGTTCTTTCTTTATAAAACTTTTATGTCTTCAATTTTTCTTTTTCCCTTTGAACTCTTTATATTTTAACTTCTCTGACTCCCAACTCACTCAGGGAGATTGCTGAACTTCTCTGCTATTTTCTTTCCTTACATTGTGAACTAAGTTCTTTCTGGGCAGTAAGCTGGGACAATCATGGGGTCACTTTGTTTCTTGTCAGTTGGGTATCACTGTTCTTCATTGCCTGATATCTGATGCTATGAGAACCATTGTTTCATAGATTTATCTTGTCTTTCCAGTTGTTTTAAATAGGAGGGTAAATCCAGTCCTTTTTACTCTACATTAGGCAGCAGTGGAAGTTTCCATTCTTGGACTTAAAGTATTTTAGACATCTACTTTGTTGGGGCACCTGGGTGACTCAGTTGTTAAGCCTCTGCCTTTCGCTAAGGTCATGATCCCAAAGTCCCGAGATCGAGCCCCATATCGGGCCACCTGCTCAGCAGGAAGCCTGTTTCTACCTCTCTCAATCCCCCTGCTTGTGTTCCCTCTCTAGTTGTATTTCTCCCTGTCAAATAAATAAATAAAATCTTTATTAAAAAAATATTTAAAAAAAAATCTACTTTGTAGCATACCTGATAATTCACATAATTTATATCTTTGATTTTGGACTTTTAAAATATTTTCATTCATGCTTTCATAGTATTAAGACAACATTATTCTGAGAAGTCTGGGCTGGAGGTATATTCTTCTAAAGCCAATGTTGTAGGTGTTTTTCTTTCTTCTTCTATTAGGTTCTCTAAGATCTGACTTTTGTTGTTATTTTTGTTAATAATTTCAGACCTTGAGAAAACTTATACAAATGGAAAAGAGAATTTCACTTCCTTTTCACCAAAATTTCCTAAATGTTAAAACTATTGAAAGCTCTTACACATTTAAAGATATGTTTGTTAAAATTTATTCCACATTTTAGATGTTTAATAGTGCATATTTTTCTAACATCAAAGATGCCATATTGCCAGAATAATTCTAAACAATAGTTGCAAAGATGATATTTTTAATTATTCCTTCAAATGTAATTTTCATGATTTTCTTTCATGAGCTTATAGAATAAAAACTAGCAAGCACTTATCATCCTTATTATTATAGACTATTCTCCCCAAAGCACTGGTGAAATCAATGTATCTCAATTTTGGTGTGATCAAATAATTAATTTTATTGATCTTTTTTTCTACTGATTAAATTGAGTATTTCTTCTGAAATTTTGAATGTAGATCCTATCTTGGGTATGCAGATATTTTGTTGTTTTCTCACATTTAAATAAATTATCACATTTTTGAAATGTTTCTTGTCATGTCATGCCATCTTTTTAGACAAAAAATAACAAATAAAAAATGTCTGAGCAATATATTAAAGAACATGACTGTTTAAGTGACATTTGATACTAACTGACAACTTAGGAAATGAGTTGATTGGAATAATATTAGTTAGCCTAGAAATTAGTTGTTAACAGAAACCAAATCTGGCAGTGCCAGCTCTGAACATGATATGATTTGACATTATAATCATTCACCTTATACTCTTTGTACTAATTCTTTATATTTAGTAAGTAAGCTTGTCTTTATATTTTGGCTTCCTATGTGATTTTCTACAAAGAAAATAAATTGGTCAAGGAAACCATAAATCTTGTCTGCTTGGCATTTATATTTTGTTTGTAAGTTATTAAATTAACATTCAGTTTTGTCTCAGTTTTTATGAGCTTGACTAATATGAAACCATCTGGGAAAATTGAAAAACTTAAAAATGAAACTTGAAATACTATGAACACATAGACTTTGGGATGCTATACATATTACCTCCTAGTCAGTCACCCCTAGTCTTAATTATCTAAGCAGTTATATATTTCTCCCATTATAAATTTAATAATAAAACTATCCATCCACCCACCCATCCTACCATCCTTCCATCCATCCATCCTTCCATCCACCCATTTATCTATCCATTGAAAACCAGCATTTATTGAGTATCTTCCTAATATCTAGCTCTGTGCTTGTTAGCAGTAACAAGAGACAAATAATTATCTCCTACTATCCTACCATATGGGGAAGGCAGATTCTTAAAACATGTAAACATAATCATGTGTTATAAGAACAAATATAGGAAAATGTGGTATTAGTAGAACAAAAGGGGAGGATGATCAGTTCCATGTAGCTTACCCTGTGGTACAAAAAAAGAGGAAACAAATATTTGTAACTTCTTTCAAAATCATTACTTCCTTTCACTCTCTCTGAATTAAACCTTTGGTTATGAGGGGGTATGAATTGATCCAGGACATATTTTTAAAATGGGAAAATATGTACACAAGTAAAAATTTAATGAAAAGTAACTAGAATTTAAAAAGTTGCGCCATGATAACAATAAAGTTCTTCACTTCATATGTTGAAGTATATGTTAAACATCAGTGATGTACAAGGCACACTTTCAGTCACAGGATTTTGTGGTTAAAAATAATGCATTGATAGTTTTGAATTTGACCCTTTTTTAAAGAATATGTTGCAGGTTATTATTTATAAGATTTTGAACTTTTCATGATACACTTTAAATTATTGGAAGACACAATCATTATAAATGTAAAACTTTATTGGCTTATACTCTATGCTGTCAATATAGTAACAACTATAGTTGATCATATAAATCAAGAAAAGCTCTTAAAGTGTTTCATAGCAATTTCACCAAAGAAGGTGCATCTATGTTTAACAATTGAGTATTAATCTTTAAAACATATATATATGTGTGTGTGTGTGTGTGTGTGTGTGTGTGTATAAATATTTCTTATAGATCTATTTATCTCTGTATCTACCTATTTATCTATCCATTTGTAACTTTCTATCCATCAAGAAAGCTTATTTTTAAAAATATGAAGGAACTAATTTGTTTTCCTGAGATATGAAATTTGTGCTCAGTGATTATGGAATAAAACAAAAGGAACCTAGCCATTTAACTAGGCACATTGGTCATGGGCCAATGCTTTGGATTTCCATAACTTATGGGATCTAAAACTACTGACTTGGTACCTGTGAGTACCTTACGAAATTTGTTTTAATTGTCTCATTATAAAATCTATAAATTTTTGGCCATGCATTTGAGAATTTTGGATGTTCATTTACATTAAGATTACTGAGAAAATATATTATGTCATACGATTACAGTACAGAAATGTATTTACTAATGTTGCAGTTGTGACTCTAATGGCTGGTACTTAACAGTCAAACAGTAACTGATTGCTTAAAAGAAATTTTTACTCTGCTGATACAACTCAAATCTTAAGCATATTCCCAAACTAGTTTATTAAGTTAGATAGAACAAAAATTAATATGTTTAAATCACAAAGTTCAAGGATTTAAATTTCATTCACATTTACTGAAGATTTTCTGTGTATAAGGCATGATATTATGTGATGTAAATAAGAACATATCATTAGCCTTTTTTCATGGAGAATCAAATATGATAACTACGATAAATACAAACGACAGAAAAGAGGTATGAGACAAAGAGATACGACAGATGAGGGAGTCATTAACTGCTCTCAAGAGCAGTTTTTGCAGAAGAAATCTTGCTTGAACTGGACTTTTGATTATAAGTAGCTAATTTTCAGGTAAATTGAGGTGGTGAAAAACAGATGTTGACAACAGAGAAAAGTTGAATAGCCTTTCAGGAAACCATATACTGTACAATAACCTAGAATGCAAAATGCAGTTTTAGAGCAGGAGTGGGGAGATGAGTCTAGAATGTAGACATGATCTGATTCTACAGGATCTTGTGACTCATGTTGATACTATCATCATGTGGATAATGACAAGCCACCGAGAAACAGTTAAAGCTAGAAACTGAGGTAAAACCAGTCACACAAGCGCACACCTCCCACACACTTAAAAAAAACATGTTATTTATTTTATATTTCCAAAAAAGAAAAAAGGAAACTGAATCTTTTCAAAGACCTATAAGTTTTAGTCTTGGAAATCCATAGGGATTTTCAAGGCCAACATCTACTTTGTGTAGATGAAGAAATTCAGATTCTTCAGAGCTAAATGAAACTTTTTAGGTTTTAACCACTGACCAGATACAGATCTGGACTAGATATAGGTTCCCCAATTAATTGTCTAGAGTTATTTGGAGACTCAAAATCACTGTGATCTGGAAAGATTTTTGCAAAACACCAGCACTTGGTACTGATTGGTTCCCAACCATGGTTCTCCTATAATAGCTCTTATCTTTAGGTTTCATTAATGCAGGCTTCTAGGGTTCTTGTCTTTCAAATGAATATTTTGCATATGTTTTGCTAATGGGAGTAGCATTTGTTTTTTATATGGCTTTCTACAATCTGGATCTGATTGAAAACAAAATGAATGTGTCTGAATATCTACCCCTCCACCCCAGCATGGAAGTCCAGATACAGAAGAGCTGTGCCCTGGCAAAGGCCCAAAACTGAAACAGAAGGAGATGCCAGAGGTCTGATGACAGAGTCAAGGTTTTGGCTTTTCTGTGAAGGAAAATTAACACATGGGCTTTAAATGAAAAATACCCCATCGCCATGCAAAATGCAGCAACATTAATTATAAGAGTAAAGTCTATTCATATCTTATTTCAGAAGAAGGTGGGTTATTTTTCATTCTGGATGCACTGATTGTTATTCAATAACCTTGCTGGATTTTGCCCTTAACTGCATTTATCAGCTATGAGAGTTGCTCAGAAAATAAGTTTATAAGGTTAATTATCAGCACATTATGCAGAATGCAGAAAACTTGGTGATGGTTTTATATTATGCTGGCATGCAAAAGAGTATTTCAAAGGGCTCAGCTCTGGTTGTGACATGATATTCCCTTAATTAAGAATGGCTGTTCTCCTATATGTGTGCTCCCCATACAAGGTATAAGCCGAGATTTTTTTAACTCAAAATTTTTCAACTGCAAAAAACCAAGATCAGTTTGTTATTTTGATGAAAAAAATAAAAACCCACTAATATTTAATAGTTTTAAATTACTATTTAAGGAAGGAGGCATTCTACCAATATGTGAACTTTAGTTTTAAAAGTAAACGTGCGTATGTGTTACTTATTGTATGTGTTTGTGGTTGTGTGACCATCACAGACTGCTCAGCTCTCTTCTTAATGTTGTTGATACATCGCTGAATTTGTTAACACTGGAGATATACAAGAACGTGTGACTTTTGCTTCTGAACTAGCATGTTGCCCGGTAATTAGAACTCACTCTATTATGTGCCAGGCACGGTTATGTTCACTCCATTTTCCCCTCAGTATTACTGAGGCTTAATTTATATTAAGTAAAGTTCTGGTGTACAATTTAAATTTAAGCACACAGTTTGGTTGTCATTACTGCCAAAATCAAGATCCCGTCATTATAAAAAGGTTCCCATGAGCATATTTGCATTTATTCCTTTCTCCTAATACAGGTACTAACTAGATGACCACTACTCTGTTTTCTGTCACAGTAATTTTGCCTTTTCTAGAACTTCATATAAATTTAATAATATGGTATATTGTGTATTATGTTGGATTTTATCCACTTAACATAATGTTTAATATTTATCCAGATTGTGTGTATTAATAAATTGTTCTTCTTAGAGTTGAGTAGCATTACATAGCATGGATATAAAACAATTTGTTTACATATTTACCAGCCTGTGGACATCTGGAGAGTTTATAATTTTGGACTGTTAAGCATAATGATATATGAACATTTACCTGCAAGTCTTTCAGGAAACTAATCTTTGGGTGAACACACATTGTCAATTCAATTAGGAAAATACCTAAGAAAGTAGTTGTGAAGTCCTGTAGTGGGTGTATGTTTAACTACATAAGATGCTAAAAAAAATAACAACAACAAAAAACACAGCTATATAAGATACTGACATTCCTTG
This sequence comes from Spilogale gracilis, assembly GCA_004023965.1. Taxonomy (NCBI): domain Eukaryota; kingdom Metazoa; phylum Chordata; class Mammalia; order Carnivora; family Mephitidae; genus Spilogale; species Spilogale gracilis. The sequence goes on from PITA01007179.1 coordinate 86,583, forward strand.
TTTCTAAAGAGACTGTACCATTTTGCTTTCCCTCCAGTAGTACCAAGAATTTCAGTTCTTGTACATCTTTACCAATACTTGGTATTATTAAATTTAACTCATTATAATGGATGTGTGATCCTTTTTACTGTAGTTTAATTTACATTTCTCTAATAAAAAGTGATGTTTAAGTAGTTTTTTATACCATTTGTTATTCATAAATCTTCTTTGTAAAATATCTGCTCATCTTTTGCCTTTTGTTTTATTTTGCTCAGTTATTTTTTAAATTAATTTATTTATTTTCAGTGTTCCAAGATTCACTGTTTATGCCCCACACCCAGGGCTCCATGCAATATGTGCCCTCAGTACCCACCACCAGGCTTACGCATCCCTCCACCCCTCCCCTCCAAAACCCTCAGTTTGTTTCTGAGTCCAAAGTCTCTCATGTTTCGTTTCCCTCCCTGATTTACCCTACTTTCCATTTCCTTTCCTTCTCCTACTGTCCTCTATATTTTACTCAGTTATTTTCTTTTAACATTTCATTATAAATGTTCTTTATATATTTTGGATGCAGGCCCCTTGCTTACTTAAATGTTGCATACTCATTGTCTCCCAGGCTGTGCCTTGCTTTTTCATTCTTTTTAAAAGGGTCTTTCAAGGTCTTTAATCTGCATAGATACCATTAATACCATTTTTTTATTTTTTCTGTTATGTTTTGTACTGTGTGTGTTCTAATAATATTTTTTTCCTAATTTAACACCACAAAGATTTTCTTATATGCTTTCTTCTAGTATATAATGGTTTTAGCTATTTTCTTTAGGCACCATTTATTGAAAAGAATATACATTCCCTATTGTATTGCCTTGTCACCTTTGTCCAAAAACATTTGACTATGTTAAGCATAAGTCTATTTTTAACCACTCCATTTTGTTCCATTGGTTTTGATGTCTATCATTATGTGAGTATCATAATGTAGCTTTATAGTAAATTTTGGAATCAGGTAGTATAAGTCCTCCATTCCTGTTCTTCATTTTCAAGAGTGGCTAGTTTTATATATTATTTAATTTAATCGTAACAACATGTTCTGGTGTAATTATTATTGCTATTCCATTTTACATTTAAGGAAACTAATGCAGAGAAATTATATACAAATTTTAACATTGACAGGGTGACTTCAAATTTCATACTTTTAACCATTATGCATCTCTGTCTCCCTGCTTATAAACAAAAATTCAAAAGGATTATTACTTTTTTTAATAATGATGGCATGAAAAAAAAGTACTCTATGCCCAGAAGAAAGGGTAACTAACTCTGACTGGACTCTCAGACAACAGATCTAGGAGTAGTTTTACTGGGCATACAAGAGGAGTGGCATTGCCTACATGGTACCTTCCAAGAATGTGGTTTTTGATGTGCCAAAAGCAGAGATTCATGTCTCCAGTCACTTGATAAGAATATAAGTATTAGAGCTCCTTTCTCTAGATCTAGGAATTAGTTTATGTTACATTATCTGAATAGTGACCAAATTCACAAAATAAAATAAGAAAAATATCATTCTCTGGGGCCAAAATCTAAAATGGAGTTGGTAATAAATCTGCCCTATAGATAAAATCTTACCAACTCTCTTCCTATTATTTCTAAGGAATTGATAGAAAAATTCTCAATTGAAAAAGGGAAAATGAACCAGTTAGTCATATGCAAAATCTAAACCCAAGAAAGACATTTGCCTGCCCCAAACATGGTGCCCACTTCAGGAATGTATGTGCAGGGGTGATACTGGGAAGGAACAAAGAACTCGTTGTCAAAAAAATCCGTGTAGGAAGCATTGATGGTCTATACTAGCAGTCCAACTGGAAAGATATTTTTGAGGTAGAATCAGAAGGTTACAGTAATCATTTGAAGAGAATAGATGTTTGAATTTTTCAAATCATAATTTTCCTTGCAATATAAACATTTTTTCTTTCAAAAGAAAAAAAAAAACTCATCAAATGGGCTCTTCTGGGCAGTACTTTATTTTTAGCTCTAACTTTAATGTTAACAGGGAAAGCTTCTTAGAATTATAGGATGGGAGACAGAGTGGATGGTTTTCCTAGTCCTGTGTTTCATGATGAATAAAGGCCCATCTGGTCCCAGCACCCTCATCTCTACCACCAAAGGAACGTCCCTCAATGTATTCATGAGTTCCAACTTTAGCATTCTAGGAGCCTGTCACCTTCAAACGGGCAAGGCAGACCACCAAAGGATCAATGGTCATGTATTTTAAAAACCCGGCATTTTTCAGTCTTCAGGGAAGAAAATGATAGTGTGAATTAGACCATATGCCTGTTCTCTTAATGCAGTTATTACTGGCTCCAGCTAATTTTGCCTAGTCCTAGATACAAACTAATGAAGATCTATCGCCTCAGCATGTGTGGAGAACCTTCCCAACTGCGTAACCAAGGATCTGAATTGGGAAGCAGGAAACCTAACTCTCTCGCTGGCCAATATGATGCAACTAAATAAATATCTTATGCGTGAAATGATTTGTGAGGGTGCATGTGCGTTTCTGGATGAGTTGAAAAGTAAAGGAAAGAAAAAAGAGTCATTCAACTGGTTAATGTCTCCACGTGACACAAGGCTATTATTTGGAATGACACTGATACTCAGTTACCTGGCCTGACTAGTTGCGTATGGCATTGCCTAGATGTATCTAAAAGATGGCCATCAAATCTCAAAATAGAAATATACAGAATGGGAAAAAAAAGTCCACCCAAGATAACATGCCCAAACATTGGGATAAGGTGGTTTTGCATTCTGAAAATGAGCCATTTTCAGCTGCATGGTATCAATAGAGAGGTTTAGAATTCTAAAACAATAAAAAATAAAAAAATCAGCCACATCTGGCTCTTTCGTGATGGTATAGTCACCTTTCTTGTGATTTTTAGAATGTTCTTGCATTTTCTGTACTTGTTTCCTCATTTTCCATGTGAACGCTATACTTCAAAAAGTATTACTGAGGCAAAATACATTTGTATTGTGCTGATCCTGTAGCAAGGAAAAAAAAAAAAGTGAACTTATTTTTTTCCTAGTTCCTCCCTTTATAGCTGGATCTATAATTTTCTGGGAAGAAAAGGAAATCCCCACCTGGTTTATTCAGCACTAATTTTGGCCACAATTATTCTGACTGGGGCTTTGGGGAGAAAGCAACTGCTGTTTTAGAAAGATGTAACTGTTTGATATGGAAGGAGAGGAAGCCGAAATGTGAAGGAGGATGGAAAAGTGCGTTGGCCAGACTACAGCTCTCATCATCTGGCTTGCTGACAGAAGAGCCACCACTAGAGATATCCCCACGAGTCAGAGGACAGAATCATAAAATTAGCCTTCATCAAATAAAAACAATCACCTAATACAAGTCCCTATTGATATCCTTGAACATCAACATATAGTAGCTCATAAGAAGAAGCAGAAATCATTTGACAGAGAACACAAATTCTTTCCAACCATCTTAACTTTTTTTATCCTCAGAGGCTCCTTTCATATACTCAGGATATCCCTGAGTTAGGAAAAATCTTTTCTGCAACTCCTTCATAATGCAAGGTATTGTCCTCTCATTCCTCTGCTTTTTTTCAAAAAAGGATTTTATTTATTTATTTGAGAGAGAGCATGAGAGCACAAGTGGTGGGGAGGGGGGTTGTCCAGGGAGAAGCAGACTCCTGACTGAACAGGGAGCTCCACTTGGGCCCAAAGGCGCTTAGCTGACTGAGCCACCCACGTTCCCCTCATTCCTCTGCTTTTTTTCCACTCTTGTAATTACATCTTCATTTCTTAACAACTTTTAGTCTGGCTTCTGATTGTACAGTTCTACTGAAATATGGTCATTAATATCCCCCCAACCCTCTATTTATATTTCTTTCTCCCTACTGGCATTTAGGATTTTCAATACCTCTCTTTACTTGAAATTAAGCTCTCTTTTTGCCTCTGTGGCTCTCAATACTGCCATTCTGCTGCTTTCCTGGATCATCGTTCTCTTTGGGTAGTTTTGTCTTCTCTTGACTCCTAAACTTAGCATTTCCTGAATCAGATTTCTGTTCTCTTAAAATTTGAAGGTTAGGATTAACCTTTACCAGATGGATTCTCTCTAGACTGGCTACTGCAAGCGTCACAGAAACTGGCCACACTGAAGGCTTGAAGGCAATCAATCCTGGAAGAAGCCTGCAAGGTAAGTTCAGGGCAACGGTTCCGCCAAGATGAAGAGCTATGACCACATACGTGCTCACTGACTTGAACTTCAGTCCCTGATCATACCAGTGGATGGGGCTAAAATCCCCATAAACACGAATACCAGAATGATAGAACAGAATTCTATTAGCCTTACAGCTGTATCTCCAAGGCTCAGACCTCTCCTGATCACCTCAGGGGAAGGGAACTCAGGTATTTTTTCAGCATGAGGACTCAGATATTAGATCAGGCATGAAGCCAAGGTTCCGCCACATCACACAGTGGTTGAACCTCAGTCCCTAATCATGGCATAGAAATGCTGTCACCACCCAGGTCCAGAGTTTAGAAGCCCTCTAGGCCAACAGCCAGGTCCCACTCCAGGAGTCTAACACCCAGCCTGGTCAGACTTCTGTGTATTGTTGCAGAACGCAAAAAGCCACAGAGGTCTGCCTGCCTGTTCCTATTCTCATTTCAGTGAGTTTTCTCCACTGATGCTACTCCAGGATTTTTCTGTGCTTCTTTCCTGATAATTCACATTTGCCCGATCCATACATTTTCTTTTTTCCTCAAGGAATTCATCTGCTCTCCCAACTTTCCTCTACTTACACTTAATGATTTATTAAATCTTGTGTCTCCATTCCTGAGCATGATGGCTGGCACAGGTAATAGTTTGACCCTTCCAATTTCAGTAAACAGGCAGCACAAGTCATGGGCATTTTTTGAATAGATGAGCGAGAAACACAGTTCAAGCCAGTTTTTTGTTTGTTTGTTTGTTTTGAGAGATCTGTTTTCCCTTACTTGCTTTCTATCTTTGTGAAGAATGCAATAATTGACCCTCATCGGAGCCCAGTACCCTGGGGTCATTTCCAAATTTTGTCACCATGTTGATGAGAGTGGGGTTAGGGGATATAATGCCAGCTCTAACTTTTGATTGTTATACACTGTCATTTCTCACTGGATATCATCCACACTCTGGGCAAGAACCAAGCTGCCACACCTCTACCTGACAGTTGTGTTATATCTCCTGTTGTTCCTACACTTTTCTTTTGTATGTATCTTGTCTTCTTGTCTAAACAGACAGTTCTCTAAGGGAAGGAACCTTTTTTTTCCCCACAGTAACTAGAACAGTTTTGTGTGTAACTGCTGCTTAAGAATTACTGGTTGATTTCGATCCAATTATGATAGTGTGAAGACAGGCATCGTTCGGTTCTGTAAGGGAATAAAAACGAGAGAGGGAGAGTAGCATCATGGGGTATGGAGGGGTGAAAAGAAATTAGGAGGTGTTCAAAGATGTGTCATCCATTTCACAATTTTTTTTTATCAGAATGAGATCTTCTTAAAGATCCTACAGGCCACTCTGACCAATTGTCCTGAAAGCATGTGGATTTTCAGTGCTACTGCAGACAGCTGACACTTTCTAGCCTGATGACAATCTGCTCTCTAATGAAACCAAGGAAGCTTTCTGCTTTTCCAGTTGGTGAGAATGATAGAAAATTTAGACATGGGAATATTTACCACATTCTCTGAGACAGATAAAATTTCTTTCAAGAAATCTCTGGGCAGAAAACAAAAGGAAAACACCCCAGACAAAAGAAAGAGGCACATGTTTTCCTGGAGGGCTACAGCTCTTACAAATGTCTGACCTTGTTTGCCAAGTTCAGGACAGCATTACTGGATTTCCCCATCTGAAATTAATGCCATCCATCTACATACTGGCAGGCGTCTAGAGAGGCACAGCCCAAGGAACCAGCTTGCAGACTAAATGGGAATTGAATGTCTAGGTTAGCTGGGTCTGGGGGGCAAGATATTTTCACATGTGCTCTTCAAGTGAATGCTTGTTCTGTAAGCAATTTCACTTTGTAAAATTACTGGGAAATTTGTTGGAATTATACAGAACATTCAACCAAAAAAAAAAAAAAAAAGGCCTGGATTCACTTGTGAAGATTACAGTGTTATCACACGTGTATGGGCCTCTACCCAAAAATCTGTGTATCTGAAATAAAGGTCAGTACATAGAAATAGTGTTGTATCATTTTCACTTTCCTTTGTCTTACTTCAAAATTCCATGGCATGGGTTTTCTTCTCTGTCTCTCCATATGTATCTATGTTTTTTTTTAAATTTGAGATTATAGCCCAAAACTAACACACATGATTTTAATGGTGATTTCCAGAACTATTAGTTTTTTAAACCTTTGAGTAGGTTTATATCATTACCGACAGATCTAAGAACAATAGAATCCCATAAAAGTGGCCCAGAAACTGAACCTCCTCCCTACCTCTCCAGCTTCATCTGCAACCACTCTTTTTTTAAACTGTGCGTTCTAGAAGTAGAATTTTATATCGTTCTCTCAAATGCTTGCCCATCACACACCAGTGTGCCTTTCCATTCCTATTCTCTCTACCTGGAATGCTTCATACTTTTTGTATGAATAATAAAATCATAAAACATATCTGCTTTGACAAAGAGACTTAGAATTAAGAAGATGCCTACTTTTTATTATGAAAGGCAGAAAGAGAAAGAGAAAAGGTACAGAGTCAGGTCCCTCTTACATTATAGAGAATTTTTCCTTTACCACTTTCCTCTGTGTATATTATTAGGACTCTTGAATTTAGTTTTTCATCTGTAAAAAGAAAGATAATGACATATGTGTCATATGGTTGTTACAAGGATAAGATAAGGTCATATGAGATGTTATAAGCAAAGTAAATACTAGTTTTTGTGTTCATTTCAGACCATCAATTATATGGCTTTGTGATTTTCTTCTCAGCTGAGGCTCTTATGATTCTGTCAGTGTTATTTTTTTTTCTTTAGGATTGTCCAAGAACTGTCACCAGGGGACATCAATCTCCTCTATATTTACTTTTGGAATTTGTCATCAAAATGTTTGTCTAGATTCAGATTATTAATAATTAAAAGAAAATATCATCCGGTTTAGCTTAAGAGCTTCAGCAAGCACATATAGAGTGAGGGTGGAGATATTTTCAGAATTTAGAGACCTTAGTACAACCATATTTCTGGCCGTTTCTCTACCTTTT
>PITA01007180.1:0-79510 GCA_004023965.1 Spilogale gracilis
GGGGGGGAGAAGCTTAAGCAGGCTCCATGCCCAGCACAGAGCCCACCGTGGAACCTGACTTGGGACTGGGTCTCACAGCCCTGAGATCCTGCCTGACCTGAGCTGAGGTCCAGAGTCCAAACGTTCAACTGACTGAGCCATCCAGGCGCCCCTCCTCGTGCTTTTGATTGGCATGTCTCTAATGACCAACTATGTTGAGTGGCTTTTCCTGGGCCTCTTGGCTACTTGCACGTGTGCTTGGGAGGCTTGTCTGCTCAAGTCCTTGGCCCGGTTTTGAACGGTGTTGTTCGCCTCTTTGTTGTTGAGGTCTAAGTGTTCTTTAATATACCCTTAACACATATATGATGGGCAAATGCTTCTCACATCCTGGGGTGGGGGTTTTGTCCTTTCACTTTCGACACAGTTCTTCCTCTTTCCCCTCCCCAACCTCCCCCTCCTTCTCCTTTTCCTTCTCCTCCTCTTCCTCATTTTTTAGCCGTTCAGTTTCTAGACACAATCCCTCCTCCTCTTCCCCTCCCCCCCGTCCTTCCGCAGCCCCCACTCCTCCTCCTCCTTCTTCCTCTTCTGCTCCTCCCCCTTTTTCGTGGCTATGCTTTTGCTGCCATACTGAAGGAACCCTTGCATAATCAAAGCCACCAGGATTTACATCTATACTTTATTCCAAGGGTTTCATAGTTTCCTCACTTCCATTTAGGTTTGGGCTTCCTTTTTGGGGTTCATTTTCAGACACAGTTTCAGACTCCACATTCTTTCTTGCATCTGTGGGCATTCATTTTTCCCGACATCATTCCTTGAAGGGATTGCTCACTCCTACATTGAATGACCTGGGCACCCTTATTCAATATCAACTATTCATAAATCCATGGGTCTATTTCTGACTCTAAATTCCAGATAATTGACCTACATGTCTACCATTGTGTCAGTACCACACTTTTTCGGATTGCTGGAACTCTGAAGTCTTGAAATTGGGACGTGTGGGTCCTCCGGCTTTGTTCTTCTTTTTCCAGATGGTTTTGGCTGTGTCCCTTGCAGGGCCAGATGCATTTAGGGTTGGCTTCAACATTTCTGCGAAACAAGTCATTGAGATGCTGATAGGGGTTGTATTGAATCTCTGTGGTGCCTTAGGGATTATGACCATCTTAACAATATTCCGTCTTCAATTTACTGAAGCAGGATGACTTTCCATTTATTTAGGTCCACTTTAATTTTTTCAGCAACAATTTGTAATTTTCAGTGTACAAGTCTTGCAGTTCCTTGACTAAATTTATTCTGATGTATTAAATTCCATTTGACACTATTTGAAATAGAGTTTCTAGGGTGCCTGGGTGGCCCAGTCAGATAAGCCTCTGCCTTTGCGTCAGGTCATGATCAGGGTCCTTGAATGAAGCCCCACATCAGGCTCGCGGCTCAGGGGGGAGCCTGCTTCTCTCTTGCCCTTCCCTCTCCTCGCTGATGCTCACGCAGTTTCTCTCTCTCTGAAATAAATAAAATATTTTTAAAAATAGAATTGTCAATTTCATTTTAGATTTTTTTCATTGCTACTATATGGAAACACACTGATTTTTGTGTGTTGATTTCATATCCTGATACTTTGTTGAATTCAGTTATTAACTCTTGTCTTTTCTGTATTGTTTTGGATTTTTTTCATATGTAAGATTATGTCATCTGACAATAGAGATAGTTCTCCTTCTACCTTTCCAATATAGTTATCTTTTATTTCTTTTTCTTATGTCATTGCTCTGGCTAAGATTTCCATTATAATCTTGAGTAGAGGGGCACCTGGGTGGCTCAGTCATTAAGCAACTGCCTTCGGCTCAGGTCATGATCCTGGAGACCGGGGATCGAGCCCCACATCGGGCTCCCTGCTCGGAGGGAAGCCTGCTTCTCCCTCTCTCACTCCCCCTGCCTGTGTTCCCTCTCTGGCTGTGTTTCTCTCTGTCAAATAAATAAATAAAATCCTTAAAAAATAATAACAATCTTAAATAGAAGCAGTGAAAGCAAGCATTCTTGTCTTGTTCCCAATGTTAGGGGAAAAGCTTTCAGTCTGCCAGCATTGAGTGTGATTTTCTGGTGTTTTCTGCCAGGAAAAATTGGCTTTGCTGAACGCTTTTTCTGCATTCAGAGTATTGAGAGGATCATGTGGGGTTTTTCGCCTTTGTTTTATTACTTTAGTGTTAAGTAATTTTCCTATGTTGAAGCATCCTTGTATTCCTGCGAGAATTCCTATTTGGACATGAAATGCAATATTCATAATGTGCTGCTGGATCCAGTTTGCTAAAATTATTTGAGGATTTCTGCAACCACATTCTTTTTTTTTTAAGATTTTCTTTATTTATTTGAGACACAGAGAGAGCATAATTGGGGAGGAAGATCAGAGAGAGAGGGAGAAGCAGGCTCCCCACTGAGCAGGGAGCCCAACACGGGGCTCATTCTCAGGACCCTGGGATCATGACCTGAGCAGAAGGCAGATGCTTAACCAACTGAGCCACCCAGGTGCCCCTGTATTCTTTTTTTAAAAAATATTTTATTTATTTATTTGAGAGAGTGAATATGAGCAGGGAAGAAAGAGAACACTAGTAGGGAGAGGAGCAGAGGGAAAGTGAGAATCAGGCTCCCAGCTAAGCAGGGAGCCCAAGATGGGGCTTGATACTGGGACTCCAGGGTCATGACCTGAGCCAAAGAGACACTTCACCAACTGAGCCACCCGGATGGCCCTCTATATTCTTGTTTTAAAGATTTTTTATTATTAGAGAGAGCCAGAATGAGTTGGGGGGAGAGGCAGAGTAAGAGGAAGAAGCAGACTTGCCACTGAGTGGGGAGCCCAACGTGGGGTTCAATCCCAAGACTCTATGATCGTGACCTGAGCTGAAGGCAGACACTTAACTGCCTGAGCCACCAGGCGCCCCGGCAAAATAATTTCTTAGAAAATTCCCCATAGGGGCGCCTGGGTGGCTCAGTTGGTTGAGCGACTGCCTTCAGGTCAGGTCATGATCCTGGAGACCCAGGATCGAGCCCCACATCGGGCTTTCTGCTCGGCAGGAAGCCTGCTTCTCCCTTTCTCAGTCCCTCTACTTGTGTTCCCTCTCTAGCTGTGTTTCTCTGTCAAATAAATAAATTAAAAATCTTAAAAAAAAAAAAAAGAAAGAAAATTCCCCATGATACTATAACTCTGATGTGTGATTATATAACAGACTTACAAAATTCCCGTTTTAGTGTATTCAAGGAGATACAAATGCCAGGTGTTTTGTAAAAGATAATTTTCAAGTTTCCTTATACTGTATGCCAAGGTTTAAATCTAAACCTTTTGAATAGGCATTACCATCATATTTCTCAAACTGTGTTCCTTTTCCTTTAAATATGCCGTGCACTTTCCTCTGTAACCTGGACTAGTCAAGGTCTTAAACCCCACATTTTGGACGTTAACATGTGTCTAACAAATTCATACACAAGGAATTATTAATTAAAGCCTGACAGTTCATACACACACACACACACGCACACACGCGCGGAGTCCACCGTCCTGGAGGGTGCTAGGAGACCAGTGTGGCAGGGTGTTGACTCTGTCCCGAGCTAGTGCTTCCCAAACTTTGCATTCTGATTCGGTAGATCTGGAACAGAGCCCAAGATGTAGTATTTCTAACTGCTCCCGGGTGATGCTCATAGTGCTGGATTAGCAAAGCCCTAAGTGGCTTTCTCAGCCCTGATGAGCCTTTTACAGGACCCCAAAATAGAAGACCACTTCACCTGCCCAGAAATCTCCCTTGTTCCATTCTTCTTCCGTGGGTCGCTCTCCTTCATGTGTTCCACTCTAACATCCTGTCTAGCCAGAACGGTCTTCAGTTTGAATGCTGTTGAGAAACGCACAAAGCAAAATTAGAAGGAAGATATGATAGGGAGGAACTGCTCTTTACTGTCTCCACTTTCCATGTACCTGTGCTAATCCCTCCCTGCAGGTCTTCTTTGGCAATGTGGATTCATCCGGGATAAAACACAATGTCTTTAACCCTCCAATCATTGCTCGGTACGTCCGTTTGCACCCGACGCATCACAGCATTCGCAGCGCTCTTCGCATGGAGCTGTTCGGCTGTGATTTAAACAGTGAGTGCCATCGTGGGCCCCTCCGTCTCCCCGGCCCTGGGTGGGTGAGTAAGTGTCCTGGTGTTCTCGAGGTTAGGGGGTTTCCCAGGACGCAAACCGAGGACCTGCTCACTGTCGCCCTGGGATTCGCCAGGGGCAGTGGGAAGAGCTGACCCGGAAATGAGGGGCCTGTCGGGTTAACAGTAACAGAATTAATGCAAAAGTTAATGCCTGGAAATGACGTCCTGATGACAGTCACCCTGGAGTGTCCATGGACACAAGCATCTTCTGTTTCTCCGAGGTTGCAGCATGCCACTGGGAATGGAGAATAAGGCAATAGCAGATGCCCAGGTCACGGCCTCATCCTACCTAAAGAGCATGTTTGCCACTTGGTCTCCTTCACAAGCCCGACTGCACCTCCAGGGAAGGACTAACGCCTGGAGACCCCAGGTAAGAGGCAACGGATCTGCCACTTAACTGGTGCACAGGAGGGAGTACACATTGGGAAAGAATAGGGAAGGTCCTTGACTGTTTCTCTAGAGGCGTTTCTGTCACCTGATTGCTCCGAAAAAGATGTCAAGGGTGGTTGCCTCTGGGGGGGGGGAAGGTCCCCACAGATATTCAGTGGACGTGCTATGTGATTTCACACAGCATTTGTTGCAGGAAATGATCCCCGACTGAGTGTCCGAGAAGCAGGATCTCCGTAGGCAGTGATGGGCTGATGTCTGTGGAGGGATTGCAGTAGCCCAAGTGCAGCCGGGCAGACCAGTGTCACAGCCGGGCACAGTTGTTATTCCAGAACCACTGAACTCGTGACTTCTCAGTCCCGCTGTAGCTTCTGGGAATGAGTGCAGTCAGTGGTCTCTGCTCCCCCAAGGGGCTTACGTTAAGCAAAACAGCTTCGATGACACATTGCCGGACTTGTCATACTCGAGTCCGTGTCGGCAGTGAAGTCGCTTAGAGTCTAAGAAGGGAGACTGTCCATTAAAATGCAGGTGATACCTGCTGTGACATGGTGAAGAAGAAAGGGGAGCAAATTGTAAGCAACAGGATACTAGACTAACTGATTTCCCCAGGTCAATAACCCAAAAGAGTGGCTGCAAGTGGACTTCAAGAAGACAATGAAAGTCACCGGAGTAGCCACCCAGGGGGTGAAGTCTCTCCTTACCAGCATGTATGTGAAGGAGTTCCTCATCTCCAGTAGTCAAGACGGCCATAGCTGGACTCTTTTTCTTCAGAATGGCAAAGGAAAGGTAGGCTGGTCTCATGGGAAAGGTACAAAATCTGTCTCCGAGGGCTTGCCACTTAGAAACATAACAAGGTTGATACATGATCACACTTTCAAGATAAATTTTATTGAGTATCTGTCATCATCGGACACCATGAAAGACATTTTGGGGGGAAACGATGACTCCAAGCAAGGATCTACAGTCCCAGGAAAGAGCAGAGTAGAGCCAAAAGTTGATTATCCTCACAGATGTTGATGTCATCCAGGATGATGGCAAGAATCAGAGGGGTTAATAAGAAGGAGAGTTATTTTGCCAGATGTTTAAAGATATCTGTATCCTCATCAATAGCTTAGATTCCCAAGCCTCATTGACCTTTAACATATGGGACCCAGACAATCTTCTTTCTTGATGAAGGTTTGCTGGATAAATCAACAAAATATGCTAATTAGAGGACATGACAAAAGTGTCGCTATCCCATGAGTAATGAGAGAATGAATAGTTCATATCTATGGTCTCTTTTCTTTTTCACCAGGAATCAATCATGGTGTGGTCCTTATCCCTCTCTCTGGCACCGTCTTTTGCTTCTCGATCCTTTGCTCTCTAAGTTCCCCCCATACTCAACAGGTCCCTAAAATCAGCATGTTCTTTCTCATGCCAGGCTTTTATACATACTGTTTATTCTACCTAAAACAGTTCTTTTCTAGGTACTTCACACTGCCCCTTTTTCTTGGCTCATTCTTGAAGTGTCAGATAAACATCATCTCGAGGAAGAGTTCCCCGATTCTCCAATGCTGCATTAGACTTCTGCTTCTGGCACTTCAGCGGACCAGAGTATAGATAATATATATTCTAGAGGATATTCCCATTTTTTAAGATTTTATTTATTTGACAGAGAAACACAGCCAGAGAGGGAACACAAGCAGCGGGAGTGAGAGAGGGAGAAGCAGGCTTCCTGCCGAGCAGGGAGCCCGATGTGGGACTCGATCCCGGGTCTCCGGGGTCATGACCTGAGCCGAAGGCAGTCGCCCAACCAACTGAGCCACCCAGGCGCCCCAATATTCCCATTTTTAAAAGGGTGTATCTCTGATACATGCTACCGTATGGATGAATCTTGAACGCATTATGTTAAATAAAATAGGCCACGCCCCTCAGTGGGCCTTGGGAAATGTGGTATACAGAAATAGGCCAGACATGATTATGAAGGCTGATGAGTCCCAAGATCTGCAGGGTGAAGCAGCAAGCTGGAGACCTGAGAGTACCAGTGGTCTAGTTCCAGTCCGAGTCCAAAACCCCGAGAACCAAGATAGCTAATGGTGTAAATTCGAGGCTGAAGGCCAGCAGGCTCGAGACTTAGGAAGGGCCAGTAATTCAGTTTGAGCCTCAAAGCTGGTAAAGCCAACGTCCCAGTTCAAAGGCAGTCAGGCAGGAAGAGTTCTCTCTTATTCAGAGGAAGGTCAGCCTTTTTGTTCTATTCGGCTTTCAAAGGATTGGAGGGCAATCTGCTTTCTTCTCTCTGCAATTTGCATGTTAATCTCATCCAAAAACATCCTCAGAGACACACCCAGAATAGTCTGACCAACAAATATCCAGGTACCTCCTGACCAAAGACCTGGGGGAGAGGAAAATGGAGAGTTATTGTCTAATGTGTAGACTTTCAGTTTTGCAAGATGAAGAATTGTGGAGCTGGATGGTGGTGATGCTTGTACAACATTATGAATCTATTTGATGCCACTGAATTGTACACTTAACACTGGTTAGAATGATAAATTATATGGTATGTATATATTATCATGATAAAAAAAGCTATCTCACTTATAGTACATACTTTTTTGTTAAAAGATTTTTTATTTATTTGAAAAGGAGAGAGCAAGCAAGAGAACATCAACAGGGAGAGGGAGAAGCAGACTCCCTGCAGAGCAGGGAGCCCCTATGTGGGATTTGATCCCAGGACCCCAGGATCATGACCTGAGCCCAAGGCAGACACTTAACCAACTGAGCCCCTTGGGCACCCTATAGTAACACCAACGAGAACAAAACAAAACAAACAAACAAAAAAAACCCATGAGCTTTTATTTGAAAATAATGAGCGGAAATCAGAGCAAAGAGAGGTAAAATATGAGAAAATGTGAAAATGGATGACCTTTCCTAAAGGAAAATGCTTATATAAGTGCTTTTTAAAATTAACATCTAATATATTATTTGCTTCAGGGGTACAGCACGTGCCCTCCTCAATGTCCGTCCCCCGCCACCCCGTCCCTCCCCCCTGCTATATCAGTGCTGTTATTAGGAGACAAAGCTTGGAGCAAAATGCAAGGAGAACTGAATGCATTCAGTAAGGAACCCCACAAGGGAGCTGAAGTAGTTGCGCGTTAGCAGCGCCTCCTGGCATCTGGAAGTCCACGCTCAAGCCCACTCAGAAGAAAGCTTTCCCAGTGTAGGTCTCTAAGATGTAGGATCATAACTATTAGCCAACTTATGACCTTATGATAAGATCATAAATATTAGCAGTCAGTAGAGCATACGACTCTTGATCTCAGAGTCGTGAGGTCAAGCCCCCACTTTGGGTATGCAGCTTACTTTCTGATAAGATTTTATTTATTTGAGAGAGAGCGAAGGAGAAGCAGACTCCCCACTGAACCGAGAGCCCAACAGGGGGAGCTCAATCCTAGGACCATGGGATTGTGACCTGGAAGCGTGACCGGAGCCAAAAGCAGACACTCAGCCGACTGAGCCACCCAGGGGTCCCAGGTGCGGAGCCTACTTTAAAAAACATTAATGAAATTAAATTAAAAAAAAAAACAAGTGAGCAGAAACAATCAATGCAGAGTTAGTATTGGAAAACACCAGGTATTGATGAACTATGAAAACATAAGAATAGATGACAAGCTACCCAAAATTATTAGGCAGTTTTGGGAAAACGGAAGTACTTTTAGAAATGAAAAACATAGGGGCGCCTGGGTGGCTCCGTCAGTTGAGTGTCTGCCTTCCACTTGGGTCACGGTCTCGGGGCCCTGGGATCAGGTCCTGCATCGGGCTCCTTGCTCAGCGGGGGAGCATGCTTGTCCCTCTCTCCCTGCCTCCCACTCCCCGTGCTTGTGCGTGCGCGAGCTCTCTCTCTCTCTCTGTCAAATAAATAAATAAATAAATAAATAAAATCTTTAAAAAAATAAAGCCGATTAGACACAGCCAAAGAGAATTTAGCCAATTGGAAGATACAGCTGAAGGAATTACCTAGGATGGAGCACAGAAGACAGACATATAATAGGAAATTACATAACTGTAATCCCATAATGAAAGGGAAAATATAGTGGAGAAATGGCAAAACGTTAACTTTAAAAAGAAAATGGCCAGTTATTTTATCACAAAAATGGATTTTTTTGGAATAGCAGAGAATTCCAATCTGGAAGGAGCAAAGTAGGACCGAACCATAGATAAGTCTGCGGAACCAAAGAGAGGCACACCCTTTTGTACGGGGAAAGGGGGAAACTGGGAGGAGCTCTTGTAAACCAAAAGCCCATTGGAATAAACTGGAAGTTAGAAGCGTGTTTCTCGTTGGCTGGGCTGCTGCAGAGCTGAGGGTGGGGAAGGGGGGAACCTTTTTCCCTCCTTCTCTGGTAGTAAAGAAAGTGGCATCGTCTCCCGAGGCCCCATCTCATCCTGCTGGCCTCCCGACTCACCTTTTATTAATTTTCACAAAAGAAACAAGGACAACCAGTCTTGCCACTTCTTTCAACATTTTACTGGAAGTTACAATCAGAGAAATTAGCTAAGAGAAAGAAATAAAGGCATCTAAATTGGGAAGGAAGAAAGGAATCTCTCTTCACTGAGGCTATCAATATGTATTTCTAATTGCATAAAACCACCCATAACTCACCTACAGGATAGCAAGAACACAAAGAATACTGGAAGTTTCTATTCACAAGGAAGTCGAAAATAAACATGCAAAGCCACTGAGTTAGCTCCCGAGCTTACTGTGGAGAGTCTAGGAGAAACTGTTCAAAAAGAGAGAAAAGGTGACTGGTAGAAAACAAATAAAATCACTTGTGGAAAGAGAAATTCCCACCTTGGGTGAAGAAATACTAATATTCAAGAGTGGTGGGTCAGAGCCCTGGCTTCTGAAACTGAAAGGAAAGGGAGTGTCGTATGTGGGACGAGAGTGATACTGTTTCTGGTGAAGGGGGACACGTGTGCTGGAGGCTCCGTGATAAACAGGAACAGAAATCAACTGGTGGAGACCAAGTGTCCTATAAAAGCAAAAACAAACAGCGGCAAGACGCCTGCCCCTCTCCGGCCCATCTGCTAAAGAAGTTGCACTTCCCTGTAGCAACAGTAGAGGGTGCTCCTGGACTAGCATTTAAAAATAAAATCTCCGGAGGCAGGGCAAGGAGGTGGTGGTGGGTAGGGAGGGAAAAATGAAAGAAGATGGGACCGGTGAGGGAGACAAAGCATAAGAGACTGTCAATCTCAGGAAACAAACTAAGGGTTGCTGGGGGTGGGGGGAGAGGGTGGCTGGGGGATGGAAAAATAAAAATCAATGAAAAAATATTAGGCTATATTATATTAATATTACATTTAGTGGATATGATCATGTTATTCTGTGGGTATAAACACTATTATTTTTAGGTTTGACATGCGGAAGTATTTAGGAGTAAAATTCTTTGATGTTTGGAACTTCCTTTCAAGTGGTTCAGAAACTGCGTGTGTGCAAGGGTGTGTGTGTAAGCATGTGTGTGGAGAACTAGGGAAATCAAAAGTCTCCGTATGTGCATAGCTCGTGAATCGAGGTGAAGGATCTGCATGTTCATTGCGTCATTCTTTCAATTCGTTAGCTTGGTGAGATTTCAAAATAAAAACTTGAGGGGACATAACAAGGAATAAGTCTAACACAAGATGTACAAGCCTCCAAATACACCGTGAACCTTTGTTGAGGGCGGAGAGGGGCCGTACTGTTTCTCGAGTTTCATCAAACACACAAACTTCAACAAGTACATACACTGCAGTGTATGTCCCACGCGCGGGAGGGAGCTCGGTGAGCAAGGCTGTGGCGGTCACTGGGCTGATGGACATTGTGGTTCTTTTGTTTTCATCGTAAAGTTAGTACCAAGAGGTGTCAAAGCGGCGCCACGTTGGGGGTGCGGTAGGGGTGAGCGGCCGACACAGGAGGAGGCCTGGGACGGGGCGGGGAAGGGGACAACCACTGTAGTGTTCTTCCTGTCGGACAACTAATAAATGCTACCTTTCTTCTTGCAGGTTTTTCAGGGCAATCAGGACTCCTTCACGCCTGTGGTGAACTCTCTCGACCCACCGCTGCTGACTCGCTACCTTCGAATTTACCCCCAGAGCTGGGCTCGCCACATTGCCCTGAGGCTGGAGGTGCTGGGCTGTGAGACGCAGCAGCCGTACTGAGGGTTCCCCCGGCCCACCTGCCCCCCGGGCCCTCCGCACTGACGTCTCCCGCACGCCCGCGCTGCCTCTTCCATCGAAAAGCACTGTGCTTCAAGTTGGCAGAAGACAGTCACGACGCAAGCATTTCAGATTAGGCTTCACACATTGAAAATAAGACTGTCATTTGTTTCTTAGGCTGGTGAAGCCTGGAGCAAAACATGTCTGGGGATCATAGCGCCACAGCCTTGAAGCGAAAGGCAAGTCATTTCAACAGACCTGCAAAATGTACATGACGTCAACAACCAGTACAGAAAGTCTCTTTTTTGCCTCCTTATAGATGTAGGTATACATCGATATAATTATCTGAGCTGGTCATCTTGGGGCATTGTTAGTGGCATACTCTTACCTCAGAAACTAGTGTTTTTAAACTAAGACCCGTAGGTGGGATTCGAGAAGCTTCCCCGATGGCTTTAAAGAGTTCAATTTAATCTCTGAAGGATGTACAAATAAAGCCATTTGGTAATCATTGTAATACGTTTCTAAAGGACATTTTTTTATAAAAGATTGTATTTATTTATTTGACAGAGAGAAACACAGCGAGAGAGGGAACACAAGCAGGGGGACTGAGAGAGGGAGAAGCAGGCCGGATGCAGGGCTCGATCATGAGATTCCGGGATCGTGACCTGAGCTGAAGGCACACACCCAAGTTAACCCCAAAGGTGATAGGGTTTTATTTCCTGTGAAAGGTCAGCCACCTTGTGCGGCGTTCCTTTTCTCTATTTCTCAATTGCTCTTGGACCCTGGCCTTTTGTCCTCCTGCTGCTTCCTCAATAACTAGTTCAATAAAACCTTGGCACACATAAATGCCTTCGAGAGTCGCATTTTTACACTGGAAATAAAAAACGGGAGCTCCGCATCCAGGAGGGCACGTGCTGACTGCCAGAGCACAGTTTAAAAAAAACACGGAGGCACCGAACAGCAGGATGGACTTTAGAAAATCAGATTAGGGAGTTAGAAAATCACATGAAGTTGAGCTCAGAGTAGAAAGTGCAATCATTTATGAGAGGTACAATAAAACTTTAAAAATTAGAAATGCAGCCTTGATCCAGGAGAAGAGTTTATAGAGAGAATGAAAGAGAAATGGGAATGCCAGGATGAGTCAGCTGTATTGTGCTGTGGTGAGTGTTCTCACTACAATAAAAGTGGAAAGTTCCTGAAAGATCAGATTGGATGCAAAGAAATAAAGCAATAGGAAAAAATTCTTTGGGATAAAATAACAATAATAATCATCAAACACACTTGAATCTTCAGATCAGACTCTCTTACTGAAAGCAAAATGAAAGACCGGAACAAAACACAGCCTGGGAGAATGTAGAAGAGGAGAATGGGCGTTGTTTACTGGCAGACACACTCTGTCCTAGTGCTGCATGACTTATTTACAAAATCGCCGAGATCATAGCAAGTTAATTATCAGAAGATCGGGAAACGAATTCACTCTCCTATAACAAATATAGTCTCTAAGTGAACAAATAGAATTTTCTGTCACAGACGCTTTATCAAACATAACCCCAAGGTTGCAAGTCAACAATCTTTGGAAAATAGCTATTAAAACAAGTTTTTCAATGTTATAGAGTTTAGGGGCGCCTGGGTGGCTCAGTCAGTATCCTGGGGTCCAGCCGTGAGTTGAGCCCTTGTATGGGGCTCCCTGCCTGGGTGTGCGTTCGCTTCTCCCTCTGCCTGCCACCCCCCCCACTCAGGCTCGCTCTCCATCTCTCTCTCAAATAAAATAAAATCTTTTTTTTTTTAAAGAAGTTTAGTGAACAGACTATATAGAAATCCAGCCTTATGTTGACAAGATACAGATTTAGACAACTTTTTTCATTATTTACAAAATGACAGTAACAATTTCCAACCTTCTTCCTTGACTATCTCACCACAGGGTGGTGACTGACATAGCACCCCTAGAAACCAAGACATTTATATAATGTTATTAAATAATTTTATATTACTTATAAAATGTTATTGAGACATATCTTAAAAGATTTACATAATCGGGATGCCAAGACTCAATGTTACCGAGATGTCGCTTCTTCACAGACAGATCTGAATGGGGATTGTGTGCAATCACGCGTGTGGAAACGTAGAAGGCCAAGAATAGCCAGAATATTCCCGATATCAGATGGCAACATGTATTTTATTTTATTTTTAAAGATTTTATTTGTTTATTCATGAGAGACAGAGAGCGAGGCAGAGGCGGAGGGAGAAGCAGGCTCCCTGCTCAAGCAGGAAACCCGATACGGAACTTGATCCCAGGACCCTGGGACCATGACCACGGCTGAAGGTCGACACTTAGCCGACTGAGCCACCGAGGCACCATATTTTATTTTTGTTTTTTAAGATTTTTGATTTATTTTTAAGTAAACTCCATACCCAGCATGGGGCTAAAACTCACAAGTCTGAGATCAAGAGTCGCCTGTTCTACCGACTGACCAGCCAAGTTCCCCTGAAACATTTATTTTAAAGCCACAGCACTTGGGGCGCATGGGGGGCTCACTCAGTGAAGCCTCTGCCTTCGGCTCAGGTCATGACCCCAGGGTCCCAGGATCAAGTCCCACATCAGGCTTTCTGCTCAATGGGGAGCCTGTTTCTCCCTCTCTCACTCCCTCCGCTTGTGCTCTCTCTCTCTCTCACTATTTCTCTCTCTCTCTCTGTCAAATAAATAAATAAAATCTTTTTTAAAAATAAATAAAGGGGCACCTGGGTGGCTCAGTCCTTAAGCATCTGCCTTCAGTTCACATCATGATCCCAGGGTCCTGGGATCCAGTCCTGCATCAAGCTGACTGTCTCTCTCTCTGTTAAATAAATAAAAATTTATTAATATTAAATAAATATTTAAAAATATTAAAAATTGAATTTATTTAAAAATTTTTTTTTAACTTTTTTTAAAAGATTTTATTTATTTGACAGAGAGAGAGATCACAGTAGGCAGAGAGGCAGGCAGAGAGAGAGGAGGAAGCAGGCTCCCCGCTGAGCAGAGAGCCCGACGCGGCCTCGATCCCAGGACCCTGAGATCATGACCTGAGCCGAAGGCAGAGGTTTAACCCGCTGAGCCACCCAGGCGCCCGAATTTATTTAAAATTTAACTAAAAAAGTCACAGTAATTAAGACAATGTGGTGTTGACACAGGACAGATCAATAGACTCGTGGAACTTGCTTTATGACAAAGTAGCTCTCCAGAACAGTGCTACGAGCTCAATCCAAATCCATGCGAAAAATTGAAATTTGGGGCACCTAGTTGGCTCAGTGAGTAGAGCATGTGACTCTTGACCTCGGAGTCATGCATATTGGGGATAGTGATTACTAAATATAAGTAAATCAATAAACTTTAAAAGAGAGAAAGCTATTTTTTGACAAGTGGAAGTTGACCCGTTCTTTACTCTATACAAAAATAAATTCAGTTTTAAGTTAATTAAAGCTGTATGAACAGCAAACACTAAAACTTCTAGGAAGGTCATGGACAGGTTTCTTTTTTTTTTAAGATTTTATTTATTTGACAGAGAGAAACACAGCTAGCGAGGGAACACAAGCAGGGGGAGCGAGAGAGGGAGAAGCAGGCTTCCCGCTGAGCAGGGCTGGATCCCAGGTCTCCAGGATCATGACCTGAGCCGAAGGCAGATGCTTAACCCACTGAGCCACCCAGGCGCCCCCATGGACAGGTTGCTTAAACAGCATCCCCCAAACCACTAACCATGAAGGAAAAGATGGATCAATTTGACTACATTTAGATTCAGAGCTTCTGTTCATTCAGAGTGGGAGAAACTATTTGTAGCACTAATGGGTGTGTATCGGGGGGAACTCTCTCCTGCCGTTGTGGTGCAATGGTTAGGGAAAATAATCTGGCCCCATCTACCGAAGCTGTGCCTGTAGATGCCCTACGATGATTCGCTTGGATAACGACCTAGGAGTCGGATTGCCGTGTGAACCAGGAGACAGGGAGCACCACCCAGAACAAGTGCAGACTGGAACCGGCCTCATTGCACTTGTTTCCGAGTGGCCCTGACAGAGAGAGAGCAAGAGCACGAGCAGGGAGGGCAGCAGCAGAAGGCGAGGGGGAAGCAGGCTTCCCACTCAGCAGGGAGTCCAATTAGGGACTTGATCCCAGGATCCTGGGATCATGACCCGAGCTGAAAGCAGAGGCTCAACCAGCAGAGCCACCCAGGTGCCCCTCTAGTGGCTCCCTTTAATTGCTGTATGCTATTCTGTTATATAGTATATATCACAGTTTATCCACTGTTTTTCTGATACAGCTCTAATATGTCATTGATGCTGGTTCTTCTATGGGCCAGATCATCTCTTCTTAAAAATTAACTTGTAACTGTGGAAAGAGCCAAGGTGCCCTTCAACAGACGAATGGATGAAGAAGATGTGGTCCATATATACAATGGAATATTACGCCTCC
The DNA here is from genome assembly GCA_004023965.1 of Spilogale gracilis. NCBI lineage: Eukaryota > Metazoa > Chordata > Mammalia > Carnivora > Mephitidae > Spilogale > Spilogale gracilis. Next base: position 15,151 of record PITA01007180.1, read on the forward strand.
GTCAGAAAGGATGAAAACCCAACTTTTGCATCAACATGGACGGGACTGGAGGAGATGATGCTGAGTGAACTAAGTCAAGCAGAGAAAGTCCAGTATCACATGGTTTCACTTACTTGCGGTGCATAAGGAGTAACATGGAGGACATTAGCAGAAGGAAAGGAAAAGTGGATTGGGGTAAATTGGAAGGGGAGACGAACCATGAGAGACTATGGACTCTGAGAAACAAACGAAGGGTTTTGGAGGGCGGGGATGATAGGATGGGCGAGCCTGGTGGTGGGTATTAAGGAGGGCACGGATTGCATGGAGCACCGGGTGTGCGGCATAGACAATGAATCTTGGAACAATGAAAAAATAAAATAAAATTTTAATTAACAAACAAACAAATTAACTTGTAAGATGGGGCACCTGGGTAGCTCAGTCAGTTGAACATCCAGCTCTTGGTTTTCGCTCAGGTCATGATCTCAGGGGTCATGGGAACGAGTCACAGGTCAGGCTCCGCACTGGGAGGGAGTCAGCTGGCGGGTTCTCTCCCTCTGCCCCTCCCCTCACTCACTCGCCCACATGCGCTCGCTCTCTCTGTCTGTCTCTCTCTAAAATAAATAAATAAATCTTAAAAAACAGTGAGTTGTAATAGTTCTTTCTGTGCTGAGGATCTTAACCTGTTTGTCATATAGGCTATGAAATGCATTACCTAATTGGCCATTCGTCATTTATATTTCTTTACAATATTTTGTTTTATGAAAGCTTTATATTTTGTATGCAATAAATTTATCATCAGTACTTTCAATTACGGTTTTGGGTTTTATCACATGCTTCAAGTAGCTTTTTCCACACCAAGATTATAAAAACATTCACCCATATTTTATTCATATATATATATATATATATATATATATATATATAACTATATATATAGTTTTATTTTTGTTTAGCTCTTGATCCATCTAGAAATTATTTATTTTTGTGTATAGGGCCTTTCCTTCAATGCATCCAGATGAATAGCCCATGATCATATTAAACCATCTCTCTTTCCCCAGTAATATGAAATGCCACTTTTATCATTTAATCAGCCCCATGTGCACAGTGCTGTCAGGCATAGCAGACACCGTGGGGCAAACAAGTGAGAATTCTTCCAGCCTCAAAGGAAACAGACGTCTGCACATAGGCAGAAAAAGATGCTCTGTGTTTAGCTGTCACAGGTGGGGGGAGGGTAATAGGCATAGATGATGTCATAAAGAACAGTAAAGTTCTGGCTGGAATTTCAGAGGCTTTGGAGGAAGAGTCTGACCAGTGTCTGATGCTGCACTCTGAACACTGACGCCTAATTCGCTGGCTTATTTGGATCCCTTGTCACTAAGTCAATTTTCAGGTGAGTAGCTTCCCACCTGACATGGGTAAATGAATGTATTAGTTATAAATGTCTTAAGTAATGGAAACTCCAAATTAGGGGCACCTGGGTGGCTCAGTCATTGAAGTGTCTGCCTTTGGCTTGGGTCGTGATCCTGGAGCCCCGGATCGAGCCCCATGGCTGGCTCCCTGCTTGGCAGAGAGCCTGCTTCTCCTTCTGCCCCTCACCCTGCTTGTTCTCTCCCTCTCACTCTCTCTCTCATAAATAAATAAAATCTTAAAGAAGAGAAAGTCCAAATTAGAATGGCTCAAATAGGGGTTATTTTTTCTCATACGAAGCAGCCTAGAGGTGGGCAGATGGAGGTGGTTGTCAAGACAGATGTCATTTTCTTGGCCTTTCCTTCATGTATATTGCCTCATGGTCACAAGATGGCTGCCCCAACTTCAGTTAACCCTTAAACAGTGTTCAAGGCAGCACAAAGGGAAAATGGGAGCACCACCTCTTTTATCAAGACAGGAGAAAGTCTTCCCAGATGCTACGCAACAGATTTCTGTTAGTCCTCATCGTCCAGAACTATGTTTTTTTTTTATCTTTCTTCTATCTTACTTTATTTTTTATTATGTTAGTTACCGTATGTTACATCATTAGTTTTTTGACATAGTGCTCCATGATTCATTGTTTGCGTATGACACCCGGAGCTCCACACAGTCCATGCCCTCCTTAATACCCACCACCAGGTTCTCCCATCCTCTCACCTCCCCACCCCCCGTCTAAAACCCTCAGTTTGTTTCTCGGAATCCGCAGTCTTTCATGGTTCATCTCCCTATCCGATTTCCCCCAATTCACTTTTCCTTTCCTTCTCCTAATGTCCTCCATATTACTCCTTATGCTCCACAAGTAAGTGAAACCATATGATACTTGACTTTCTCTGCTTGGCTCATTTCACTCAGCATAATCTCTTCCAGTCCAGTCCATGTTGCTACAAAAGTTGGGTATTCATCCTTTCTGATGGAGGCGTAGTATTCCATTGTATATATGGACCACATCTTCTTTAACCATTCATCTGTTGAAGGGCACCTTGGCTCTTTCCACAGTTTGGCCATTGTGGCCACTGCTGCAATTAACCTTGGGGTACATATGGCCCTTCTTTTCAGTATATCTGTATCTTTGGGGTAAATACCTAGTAGTGCAATTGCAGGGGCATAGGTAGCTCTATTTTTAATTTTTTAAGGCGTCTGCACACTATTTTCCAAAGCGGCTGCACCAACTTGCATTCCCATCAACAGTGTAAGAAGGTTCCCCTTTCTCTATATCCTCTCCAACATTTGTTGTTTCTTGCCTTGTCAGTTTTTGCCATTATAAGTGGTTTAAGGTAGTATCTCAGTGTGGTTTTGATTTGAATTTTCCTGATGGTTAACAATAATGAACATTTTTTCATGTGTCCGCTAAAGATTTGTTTGTCTTCTTTGGAGAAGTGTCTGTTCATGTCTTCTGCCCATTTTTTGACTTACCCATTTTTTAGGCGATAAGTTTGAGAAGCTCTTTATAGATCTTGGATACCAGCCCTTTGTCTGTAGTGTCATTTGTGAATGTCTTCTCCCAGTCCATGGGTTGCCTCTTTGTTTTGTTGAGTATATCCTTTGCTGTGCAAAATCTTTTTATCTTGGTGAAGTCCCAAAAGTTCATTTTTGCTTTTGTTTCCCTTGCCTTTGGAGACGTTTCTTGAAAGATGTTGCTGTGGCCGATGCTGAAGAGGTTACTGCCTATGTTCTCCTCTAGGATTTTGATGGATTCCTGTTTCACGATGAGGTCTTTCATCCATTTTGAGTTTATCTTTGTGTGTGGTGTAAGAGAATGGTCTAGCTTCATTCTTCTATTTGTAGCTGCCCAAGTTTCCCAACACCGATTATTGAAGAGACTGTCTTTTTTCCACTGGATATTTTTTCCTGCTTTGTCAAAGATTAGTTGAGAGACCATATCTGGGTTCTCTACTCGTTCCATTGGTCAGATTCCATTGTTTTTGTGCTAGTACTGCGCTGTCTTGGTGATCACAGCTTTGTAATAGAGCTTGAAGTCAGGCATTGTGATGCCCCCATAAGCGTCCAACTGTTAATATCAGCTCAAGACATGATCTCAGGGTCGGGAGATGGATCCCGGCGTTGGGCTCTGCTCTCAGTGTGGAGTCCCCTTGAGATTCTCTCTGTTTCTCCCTCTCCCTTTGCCCTTCCCCCATTGCTCACTCTCTCTAAAAAACAGAAACAAAACTACACTGTATTCTAACTTTTCAGACAAAGCTGTTTTGGAAGGGAGGAGCTAGGAGGACAGCTGAGTGACCTTAAGGAGAACCCATGGAGCCCCTGGCGCTGCTGAACATTGTGTTTCTGCTGTGCTCCCTGAGTTGCCTCTTGGTGGAGACTGCAGCTTCCTCTGCATCACCTTTATCTGCCCTTGGGATGCAAGACAAAGATGGATTGAAAGCACGCTCGAGGGGTTTGTTTGCTGTTATTATCGGTGTTCCTATTATCTCTGTCAGACATAAGAGTCAGGTCTCAGGTCAGGACAAGCTGATTCTGTATTGAAGAATAGTGTTCCCAGGGGCGCCTGGGTGCCTCAGGCTGTTACATGGCTGATTTTTGGTTTCGACTCAGGTCATGATCCCAGGGTTCTGGGATCCAGTCCGCACATCAGGCTCCCCACTCAGAGGGGAGCCTGCATTTCCCTCTCCCTCTGCTGCCCCCTGCTTGTGTGCTCTCTCTCTCTGTGTGAAATAAATAAATCTTAAAAAGAAAAAAGAAGACTATGGGCTCTGGGCAACTATAAGGGCATGGTATCTGGGAAAATGACTTGAACTTGAACCAGAGTTCACATCACAGCCTTGTCATGAACTTGATCTCTCATTGAATATCGGTGCTTTTTCTGCAGAACACCAAAGGTCCTGGCTTAGCAACTTCATCGATTACCTGTGGAATCACATCAGGATCTCCATACCTCCAGCAGCTATCTTTGCTTTTCTTCTGGCCATAGCCCTAATGGGAGTCCTCTGCTGCCTCACGTAAGCTTCTGTGGGATGAGGTCACGGAGGGACAGGGGAGGCGGAGGGAGAGGCAGAATAGTCAAGTTTCCCACCAGCCTACACATCTATAATAAACAGAAAGTTTTAAGGAAGGTAATTCTTGTTTTACCCAACCCATTCCATCCATTAGCAACAACTTACAGGTAACATTGAATAACCAGTGTTTCCAACTGATTTTTTTAATAACTTCATTAACTCCTAATTATCTTTCCCTTTGGTTTAGGAAATATACATGGAAAATACAAAATTAAATATGTTTTCCAGTGCCACAAATTCAAAATTCAAATTCAAAATCTGCCACAATATCTATGTCAATCATACAAAGTCAAAGAGATCTCTAAAATAGTAAACAAATAAGCATAGGTAGAAAAACCTTAATTGTATTAATCCAATCGGAATTTACCAAAAGATGACTACTTGTGTGTCCTAGTTGCTAGCGAGACAGAAAACGAAGACCGCAGAGTGATGGGGCGGGAGACGGCGTCCGAGCGGGGGCCCTGGGGGACCCTCTGCGGGTCGGCCCAAGGCTGCCTCCAGCTGCACACTCCAGTGAAAGGCCTGCGGGCAGAGGCTAGCTGACGGCGCGGCGTCCGCAGCCGAGGCTGCTGATAATCTGCGGGTCGCGCGCTCGGAACCCGGCCCGGAAGGTGCCCACCCACGCAGCACTGGCTGGCGCCCAACACGTGGCAGGTGGAGTTTGGAGAGAAGCTGCTTGCCGAAGAAACCGTGCGCCGGGGCGAAGTGTTGGCGGTGGCTGTGCCCTCCCTGCTGCGTCCTGGGAGCCTGTTTCCCCAGCAAGTCACTCGAAGCACAAGGAGAGAAGCGAGCATCGCGGGGCACTCGGGGGGCGCAGGGGGACGGAGGGGACCGCAGACGGCCTCGCAGGCCCGGCAGAGCTGCCGTGGACCCCATGACAGCGGTCCCCATTAGCCTGAAATGGGTTAAAATATTTTTTCTTGAGAAAGAGAGAGCGCGAGAACGGGGAAGGGGGCAGCAGACGGAGAGGGAGAGCAAGAGAATGTCCAGCGGGCCCCACGCGCAGCACAGAGCCCGACGCAGGGGCTCCATCCCAGGCCCCTGAGATCAGGCCCTGAGCCCAAATCGAGAGCTGGACTCTCCCCTGCCTGACCCCCCCCCCCAGGCGGCCCTGCGGGGGGGCGGGGGGTGCCTGAGCGGCGTGGGCACCCGACAGCCCCGCTGCAGGCCTCGGGCGGAGAAAGGCTACCCTCCCCAACTAAAGAACGGGACTCACGTCGACAGCGATCTGATTCTGTCATCTCCTAAGTCACTGATACTGAAACTCTGCCCGGGAGGCCAGCTGCCTCAGGAGCCGCGGGAGGGCTTGGGGGCAGGGAGAGCACCCAACAGGCAGGAAGAAAGACTGCCTAAGGAGAAAGACCAGCAAGGCCCTTCTGGAACAAGCAAGCTGGCTCCTGAAAGAAACAGCAGTGAGGACAGTGGGGCAAGAGCAGCGCAAGACAGAGCAGAACAAAAGAAGACATCAGTGAAGAAACATAAAAGGAGATAGAGAAGATAGGATTTAAAAAGCCGACACCATTAAATAGACTTGATTCATTTAAAGACCTTATGGAGTCATTAAAAAATACCCTTAGTGAAAGTAATATTAAAGGCAAAACTGACAGATGCAAGGGGCACATAATTAATACAACAGGAAAAGAACACTTCGACATATAAGTTTTTGAATGTTACAATCATAAAGGAAGATTTGAGTCTGCAGTCATAAAGGGCACATGAAGTCCTAGGAAAAATTGGCACTTGAAACTGGGCACATAGTAGACTCTAAAGAATACTAGATTTTTAAAAGATTTGTTTTTAAGTAATCTCTACCCCGAATGTGGGGCTTGAACTCACAAACCCGAGATCAGGAGTCACATGCCCCATCAACTGAGGCAGCCCGGTGCCCCAATAATACTGATTTTTAAAAAAAGTACATTTCACTGGGGCCCCAGGTGGCTCAGTCGGTGAAGCGTCTGCCTTCGGCTCAAGTCATGATCTCAGAGTCCTGGGGTCGAGGCCCACATCCGACTCCTTGCTCGGCAGGAAGCCTGCTTCTCCCTTTCTCTCTCCCACTGTCCATCTCCACTACTCGTGCTTTCTCTCTCTCAAATAAACAAATACAATCTTTTCTTTTTAAGATTTTATTTATTTATTTATTTATTTATTTATTTATTTATTTATTTTTAAAGATTTTATTTATTTGACAGAGAGAAACACAGCCAGAGAGAGAACACAACCAGGGAGAGTGAGAGAGGGAGAAGCAGGCTTCCCACCGAGCAGGGAGCCCAATGTGGGACTCGATCCCAGGTCTCCGGAATCATGACCCGAGCCGAAGGCAGTCGCTTAACCAACTGAGCCACCCAGGCGCCCCAAGAAATACAATCTTTAAAAAAAATACATTTCACTGTAAAGACTGGAAAGAGTTTCCTGTGCCTCTTACCCCCTCCCCTCCCCTACACAGCGCAAGCAGACCGTCTCTCAGTGCTCCGGGCTCATCAGCGCTGCCGACTGGCGCTAACAAGTATGCAAAGAAATGTGTGTACGGAATTTTTAGTATAGTTTATAATAGTGAAAAAACAGAAACAAATGTCCGCTGGCTGGTTAAAGAAAGCACCAAATGTTCATACAATGAATACGATCTACTCAGCACCGTGTTGTTGTACAGGATAATTACATGGAATCCTAGTGACGAAATACTGAGTGGGGGAAAGCACATTATAACAGAGGATAGACAACAGAAACTAATTTGTTATTAGGAACTAGGGGCACCTGGGTGGCTCAAGTCAGCCAAGCATTAGACTGTTGATGTCAGTCTGGGTCTTGATCTCTGGGTCATGAGTTCAAGGCTGGTGTTGGGCTCCACTAGCATGGAGCCTACTTAAAAACAAAACAAAAAAAATCAATTTTATCTATTTACCTACTTATTTATTTATTTATTTATTGCTTAAAGCTTTTATTTATTTATTTGACAGAGAGAAACACAGCCAGAGAGGGAACACAAGCAGGGGGAGTGAGAGAGGGAGAAGCACGCCTCCTGCCGAGCAGGGAGCCCGATGTGGGACTCGATCCCGGGTCTCCCGGATCATGACCTGAGCCGAAGACAGACGCCCAACAACTGAGCCACGCAGGCGCCCCTAAAAATTAATTTCAAAAAACTATATGTATAGGGTAAAAAGCTTTTAAGGATATGACCAAAGTATTAGACATCGTTTATCTCCTTGTGGTGGTAAATGGGTGGTTGTAATTATTATTAGCATTGTTGTTGTTATTGATTTCCATGATTGATTTTCATCTAACTACACTTCCCAATCTTTTTTTTAAAGATTTTATTTATTTATTTATTTATTTATTTATTTATTTATTTGACAGAAAGAGAGATCACAAGCAGGTAGAGAGGCAGGCAGAGAGAGAGGAGGAAGCAGGCTCCCCTCTGAGCAGAGAGCCCGACGTGGGCCTCGATCCCAGGACCCTGAGATCATGACCTGAGCCGAAGGCAGAGACTTAACCCTCTGAGTCACCCAGGCACCGCATGCACTTCCCCATCTTTTCAGAACAAACTATGTTGTTTGATTAGTAAGTTTTTTAGTGAATACTTTATTTTCCTAATAGATTTGTTTGAGAGAGAGTGCAAGTGCAGAGGGGCCAAGGGAGAGGGAGAGAATCATCGGGAAGACTCTGAGCACGGAGCCCGATGTGGGGCTTGATTCTATGACCCATGAGATCATGACTTGAGCCAAAACCAAGAGTCAGACACTTAACCAATTAACTGACTGAGCCCCCATGTCCCCCAAAAGAAGAGGGGTACCCAGGTGGCTCAGTCAATGGAGCACGTGACTCTTGATCTTGGGGTCATGAGTTCAAGTCCCACGTTGGGCCTACAAATTGCTTAAGATACATTTTCAAATATTAATCAATCAAAACTAAAGAAGAAAAGCTACCTAACCATACTTCTACATCTACCTCCAATCCCACCCATACTATGCTAGAAACATTCATAGTGGTTTTTTTCTCAAGTCATCAAAGCATTTTGTCGCAATGAAATCACGTAGTTCATATTAAGAGGAGACGTTGTCTAAAATCATATCTTGGGAAAGGTAATGCAACTACAAAGTAACTCCATGCAAACCAGACCATCGTATTGGAATTTAAACTTCGTTCAGCTCTTTTTCTTCTTTTGCCAGTATTCTTGTAGGTGACGCAGCCCGGTGAAGCGCCGCGGACCCAGCCGGGCAGAGGACGCCGACTGCTTACAATGAGGAGGTATCCATGAATAAAGGCTGAGTTCTCTTCCGTCCTAAACTGTCTTTGCCTTTATTTTCACCTTTAAAACATGGGATTGAAAAGGGGGACTGGCCTCATTGCTGTTTTAATTACAAGAGTAATACGTATTTATTACAACAAACTTTTCATGCATAAAATACCAAAGGAAGAATTACCTGTGATCCTAGTACACAAAAATACATGCTGCTTTGTTTAAGATTTTATTTATTCGTCAGAGAAAGAGAGTGAGCACAAGCAGGGGGAGCAGCAGGCAGAGGGAGAAGCAAGCTCCCCGCCAGGCAAGAAGCCATGTTGAGAATATAGAGGGGCAAGGACAGGAGCCGGGAGGCTGATCAAGTGAGAGACAACTTGGCGTGGACCAGGGTGGGGAGCAGCCGAGATGCAGGCCCTGTCCGATTCTGGGGTGATGGTGAAGGGAGAGCCCGGCAGGACCTGATTCTGAGCTGCATGAGTGTGGGAGAGAGCGACGCTTCGGGGAAGCCTCCCAGGCCTGCAACCCGTGCAGGCAAAGGGACGGACTCCTCGTTCGCTGAGCTGAGGCAAGGTGCCGGCAGGCAGGCGTTGGCTACACGGGGAAGGCGAAGAGAAAGACTGAAGTGATATTCTCCTTGATACTGAGATGAGATCTAGGGAGCTGTGGGCCACAGGCCGCACCACAGGCCAAGGTGAACTTGGGTGAGACCACCAGGGGCTGCTGAGAGCGTGTCAAACCACAGGAGCAGGGGCTGCCCTCGAGGCCACCGCGGGACAAGTGGGCAAAGGGCACAAAGCTGTCATCCCCGCCCCCAGGCCACCGTGTCCCGTCTTCTAACACCGTAGCCTTGTGTGCTCCTAAACTTCATAAAACCTCAATCACATGTGTGCATTCTTCTGTGGTTTTCTTTGTTTCTTTGCTTTATGTTCTGAGATTCTCCCCGGTTAATACTTGAGAAGAACTCTACTTATTCAGAGCATCAAGTGGAGAAGGACATGTCTACTGCTTTCCGGGTTGTGCTTGTTTTTTTCTTTTCTCCTCAAGCAAGCTGCCAGAGGCATTATCGCCTGCCTCCCAGCGCACGAGGAGGAGAGCCTCCCTCTGGAGTCTGCGCCGGGTCACGGGCAAGTGCGCGCCGCACCCCGCGGTCAATGCCCCTTCCCCAGGTGACTGCGCCATGGACGTCCGCTCCCAGTGATGACGGGTCATCAGTCCTTGTGGTGCCAGGCCGCCGGGGCGTGAGAAACTCCCCCCGTCGCTGGGTTCGTCTTTCCCTGAAAACAGATGAGACCGAAGACCTCTTCGTGTGTTTGTGCATCATTTGTTTTTCTCTTGTTTGTCTCTATGACATTTCTGTGAATGAATTTTGCCCACTTTCCCAATTTGTAGTTTCATTTATTCTTCTGTAGGAACTCTTTACATATTCTGTATACCATTGTTTTGAACGCTATTGATGCGGAAAATACCTTCTCCCAGTTCGAGGATTGCATTTTCACTCTTGATGAGGTGTATTTTGAAGAAGGGACATGCTTTAAAGTGGTCAAACTTGGCAATCACTTTCTTCTGGGAAACCCTCTTCCACCCCGGTGTCATAGAGGAAGTCTCCTATATTGTCCTCTAAAAGTTTTGTGCTTTTGTCTTTCACTTTTAAGTCCTTAGGCTGCTCAAACTAAATTTTATATGGTGTGATATAGAGTCCAATTGTATTTTACTTTATTTATTTTTAAGGTTTTGTTTATTTATTTGACAGAGAGAGCACAGCAGGGGGAGTACCAAAGGAAAAGGCAGAGGGAGAAGCGGGCCTCCCACCAAGCAGGGAGTCCGATGCGGGACTCAATCCCGGGACCCCAGGATCATGACCTGAGCCGAAGGCAGACGCTGAACCGATTGAGCCACCCAGGCGTCCCCAATTTTATTTTTTTAATATTGTGAGAAGCTATACTTTTCCATTCATGAACGTTGACCTGAATTTCTGTGCCTAAAGGCAGTTCTAGGAATTAAGAAAAACAGATAATTGCAATAAATTCCAAGAAGCAATAAATTCCAAGGAGCAAAGCCAGCTTCTGAGCAGCCTGAACCGGAAGCGGCCATCCAGAAAGAGGCTGTAGGATCATCCCTTCTCTGAGTCAGCCGACTCACTCATCCAGTACTTTTCCACCCTGAGCTATGCCTCCATAAAAACTTTAACTACATTTTGCTCAAGGAGTCACTCTGTGAACGTCTTCTGACTCATGCTTTGGATGAAGTGTGTGCCTTCACTTCTAACTGGTCTCGGTTTCCATTTTGATGATACAGGCCGGTGGAAACTTCCAAACCATGACCATGTCTTATCTCTCCATTTTTAAGCTCTGCTTTAGTGGATTCCAACAGAATTTTCTAATTCTGTCTATACAAGATATAGAGTCACATTTATTCCTAGGCATTTGCTTGTTTTAGACATTACACTGAATGGTATCTTTTCAAATCATATTCTCTGTGTGTTGTTGCTATATAGAAATGTAATCAATTTCTGTATTTAAAAATCTCTCAGGGGCGCCTGGGAGGCTCAGTTGGTGAAGCGTCTGCCTCTGGCCCAGGTCATGATCTCAGAGCCCTGGGATGGAGCCCCGCATTAGGCTTTCTGCTCAGTGGAGAGTCGTCTGGTTCTCCCTCTGTGCTCTCCGTCTCTCTCTCTCTCTCTCTCTTTCTCTCTCTCTCTCTCAAATAAATAAATAAAATGTTTTAAAAAATAAACTAAAAAATAAAAATAAAAATCTATCGCTAGCCTTACTAATCGTACCTGCTAATGTTAATAAGTCATGGTAGATTTTCAGTTTAAAAAGACAATAAAGTATCTGCAGATAGTGACAGTTTTGTTTCTTCTCTTCCAATCTTTATACCTTTACAATAACTTTCCTCTTACTTTACCTTATGCATGCACTCATGCTCTCTCTGTGCAATAAATAAAATCTTTGAAAAAATGGAATATTTTTCATCTACTGAGATAATAGGATTTTACCATTAATATGTTAACACGGTGAATTTGGATGAATACATTTTTTAATTTTTATTTTTTAAAATATTTTTATTCATTTACTTGAGAGAGAGAGAGCACGCGCGTAAGTAGGGGGAGCAGAAGAGGGAGAAGCAGACTCCCCGCTGAGCAGGGAGCCCAATGTGTGACTCGATTCCAAGACCCTGGGATGATGACCTGAGCCCAAGGCAGACGCCTCACCCACCGACTGAGCCACCCAGGTCTCCCTGCATTGTTCACTTTAAGTGGGTGAATTTTACCTTTTGGGCTAGCCCTCAGAGGAGGCCTGCTTCCTGGGGAGGGGGGAAAGAGGAAGAATGGCCTGGCTCAGAAGAGGCAAGGCCATGTGTGGTATGGTTTCTCTACCTAGACAGGAAAGGATCTGTAGTTCTTTCTGAGTATATTCTGTGTGCACAGAGGGAGGTCTGGAAACTTAATAGTCCAAAGTGGGTAAGGTTGTTCCCTCTGCGGATTGAGAAGTCCTGTACTTTATTTAAGTTGGTGTATTTCTGATTTGTTTTCTTCTTAGTTCAATCATATTGCATTGTGTGAATATGCCACAGTTGATGGGCATTTGAGTTGTTCATAGGCTTTTCCTATGTTTTTTGCCCATTTCTCTACTGGATTTTTAAAATTTAGTAATTTATAGTCCTCTGTATATTTATAATAGGAATCCTTTGTCATTTGTGTATCCTCAGAATATTTTCTCCCAATGCACGTGTGGTCTTTTGTGCTTTTGACTTTGTGTTTTGATAAGTAAAAGTTCTTAATGTTAACAAAGCCAAATTTACCAACATTCTGTTTTATAGTCAGTGGTTTGTCTGCACATGTCTTTGTTAGGAAATCCCCTAAATTAGAAGTTGTTTGCTGATTTGCTGATGTTTTCTTTCAAGAGCCTTTTGACCTTTAAGTTCTTAATCCATCTGGAATAAGTGGGTTTGGTTTTGGGGGTTTTTTTGTTTTGTTTTGGTTTGGTTTGGTTTGGGGTTTTTTTTTTGCTTATGGCAGGAAGAAGATTCACATTTTATGTCTTTCAGTATAAGCAAGCATTTTCCAGCTTCATTTAATGAAAGTCTCTGTAGGGGTGTGTTTCTGTGTTCCTTAATCTATCTCATTGCTCACTTAATATATCCCTGAACTGCTATCAGATTCTTCATTTTGAGAACTCTTGCTCTCTTTCCTTTTCTCTCTATGTCTCTGTGTCTCTAAGATTTCTACGGTTCCTTTGGGGTAATGGTGGGGAAGGGAGGCATCAAGCATGTGATCTCAGCTTCTTGGCAGAGAAAATTGGGTGATGCGGCTGCAAACTCTTGCTCTCCGAGCCCCTGGGAGGTCCGAAGAAGACGATGGAGAGTAAGGAACAGCTGGTAATACTGTGAGGTCACTAGCTTGGGGTAAAGGAGGCCAAGTTTTCATCAGGCCTGGGGATGGGGACAGCTTGAGCCCTGTAAGCCCAGTAAATGTTTGCTTTGTTCAGAAACCCTTCCTTCATTAGGCCTGCTGCTTTCACACCACCAAGGCATGAGGATGCTAAGGAATCCTGCTCGGGGGTTCCTAAGGAATGTCGGTTCCCTTTACCTCCACGGATCCCTCACAATTTTTGTGGCATTAACAGTACGAGATGTGGCCGAAGACAAGGAAAAGAGTTTGCTGCTCGAAGCAATCGGGCCTTACATCGCGGAATTGCAAGACAGCAATGTAAATCACAGGGTACCTGCAGCCCAAAGAGCCTTAAAGGCATTTTTCGCAACGTTCTGGGCCCGCAGAGACTTCTGGGTAAAGCCTGGCGTTGAAGGGACGGCCTGCCTGCTGTGCCCCACGCATTAGGCCCCGGGTGTGGGCCGAGCTGGGGACCCGCCGCCGCAGCGAGAGCGCGCGGTTCTTTACCCCGCACAGCCCGTCTGGGTTCAGCGTCAGGGTCAGGGCGGGGCGGGGCTCGGGGCGGGCTCGGGGCGGGGCACCGCCTCCGCCCCGCCCCGCGCCCCGCGCCCCGCCCCGCGCCCCGCCCCGCGCCCCGCCCCCGCCGCCTCCACCGCCTCCGCCGGCGCGCAGGCCTGGCTTCTCGCACTGGCGGCTCGGCACGGCTGGCAGCTCTGCGGCCCCGCGCTCGGGCAGCGGCCGGATGACGCTCAAGGCGAGCGAGGGCGAGGGCGGGGGCAGCATGCGCACGGCGCTCTCCGACCTGTACCTGGAGCACTTGCTGCAGAAGCGCGGCCGGCCCGAGGTGAGAGGGCCCCGCGGCTCCCGGGGCGCGGGGAGGGGGCCCGGGGCTGAGCTCCAGGCCGCGCCGCCCGCCGCGGGACCTGCGGCCTCCGTGGCCCGGCCCCCGGGAGGCTGCCGTCAGAGGGGAGGCCGCGGCGGCTCCCGGGGTCGGTGTGCGGGGCCGCAGGTGCGGTGCGCCGTTTCCCCCAGGAGCCCTTGGGGGTGGAAATTGGGGGAGGCCGCGGCCTGTGCGCAGCGCCTGTTAAGGTCAAGGAAAACTTCTTCGGGGACGGAAGTGAGGGTGAGAGAAAGACGTGCAGGAACAGATCCGAGAAGAGGAGGCCTGTGTGCTTGGGGTTGCAGTGCTGGGGTCGGGGTCGGCAGAGAGGGTTGGAAAAGCCAAGTCTGCCTGCAGAGCGCGCACTCACCGCCCCTCTCCATTTCGGGAGGGCCCCTTGGACTGCGGTGCAGATGGGTGGGCAGGGAATCCAGGGATTCCAGAGGTAAGGGGATGGGATGCCCGGAGGGCATGATCCTTTTCGTATTTTGTCCCACAGCGCTGGCTGTGGATTTCACCCCGCAGAATAAGGTTGTCTTAGGCAGACGTGCTTGATGGACATCCTCTCTGGGTGACTCGTCTGGAGGCCCAGCCGGCCCAGCAGCCCCTCCACCGTAGGCTGGCCTGCCTCGCCGGTTGGTGGTCAGGTACTACTGGGAATGTCCGCAGACGGACACATAGAGCGCGAGCCAGGCAGCGGCTGCCCTGTCGCTAGCGACCAAGCCCCAGAAGTCAAGAGTGAATCTGTTTCCTAGACGGCAGGGTTTTTCAGGGCAGGGCTGTTGCGTGCTCACTGTTCTAATTTTAAGTGCTTAACAAATAGGTCCTGAGAAATGCTCGTGAATTAATGACCGAAGAGGTAGACATTAGAGATTTAGCGCAAGGTCCCGGTGCACAGCCGAGGCCGCTCCGCACCGTTGGGGCTGGCGGCTCGGGCCGGCGGGTGAGCATCAGCGCGCTGGTCGCCCCTGTGTGTGCTTCCCAGCCACGACCGCGGCGTTCTAGGCTTGGAGGAGCGCTGGCGTGAGCAGGTGGGGAGCGCAGCCGGAACCGGGAGGTACGCGGTGGGGTACGCACTGTGAGGGGATCAGGATCGAAACCAGCCTGGCTCCTCAGAGGCTTGGATTCTGAACGGTCGGTTCACTCGGCTGAGCCTTAAGTCTTTAATAGCATCGCTTCCTCGGATTGACTTCTGGCAGCTTTATTGAGGTATTCTTAGCATACACATAATTCATAAATGTATGTGGTCTGTTCAGTAAGACTTCACAAATGCATACAGTCATGTAAGCCTCACCAAAGTCATGATACAGAACATATTCACCCGTCCAGAAAGTTCCCTGGTGCTCCTCTATAAGTCACTGCCCCCCACCCCCCCGCCGCCCCGGAAACCTGCAAACAGGCTGCGTTTTGACCGTAGCATTTGGTCTTTTCGGGACTGCAGTATACATGGAACCCGACCGTGCGCAGGCTTTCCGCTCAGCACAGCCGGAGCCCCGCTACACCTCGGTGGCGAGAGCTTGTGCCAACCCGGGTGCCCTCAGCCGCAGGCGGGCCCACGCGGGGCCTTGTGGTCGTGGCGTGCGCGCGCGGAGCCGGCGGCTTGGTGGCGCTGTGGAGCTCGTCCTCAGTTCCTGCGCCTGCTCCGGCCTAGCCGCCGTGTTCTGGTGTTCTCGGAAGATCTGAAGAACATGAAATAAAACTTGCTGAACCCTTGAACAGAGTAGCATCCGGATAGGCCACAGGGGAGATATTGGAGGGAGAGTCTCTAGTGCTTTCTTGAGGTCCCCTTCCCTCTGGGACTCTGCTGCCAGCACGGGGCTCGGCCTCTCACTTGCTGTGTGTCCTCGGGCAGGCTTCTGCGCCCTCTGTGCCTGAGGTTTCTCTTCTCTGTCAAAGGGACCCGTTTGGAGAGTGCTGTGGACGGTGACGTGACAAAATGCTTGTCGAACAGTTAGAACTGCCCCCCTGCCAAGAAGCAGGCAAACCTGGGCAGCTCCGCCCGTATCCGGAAAGTGAGGGAGCTGAAGGGTTCATTGAAGGGAAGCGCCTTCTGTGAGAGTTCGAAAGACTCCAAATGCAAACTTGCACTTCCTTTTTTTAAAAGATTTTATTTATTTACTTACTTACTTACTTACTTTCTTACTTATTTGACAGAGAGAGAGAGCGAGCATAAGCAGAGGGAGCACGAGAGGGAGAAGCAGGCTTCCGGCTGAGTGGGGAGCCTGATGCGGGGCTCCATCCCAGGACCCTGGGATCATGACCTGAGCAGAAGGCAGAGGCTTCACGGACTGAATTACACAGGTGCCCCCCAAAGTTTCACTTCTGATTATGGGTCACACTTCATATTGATTGAAAAAGTATGGGGCGCCTGGGTGGCTCTGTCTGTTAATGGTTAAGCACCTGCCTTGGGCTCAGGTCCTGATCCTCCCCCCACCCCCAGCAAGGAGTCTGCTTCGTGCTCTCTCTCTCACTCTCTCAAATAAATAAATTAAATCTTTTAAGAAAGAAAATTTTGCAATAGATTGGAACTGTAGCCCATCTCACATATTTAAGTGTATTTCTTGGAGAAACTCACAAGCTGTCTGTGGCCTTTTTCTTTACAGAAGTCTCACTAGTGCACATACAGTTAGGTTGTGGAATTCCTCAAAATCCCACTTTTCCCATGTAGTAGTAGGTTGAGAATCCCTCAACATTCACTCGGGCCTATCCCACGTTGAAAAAGGATGTAACAAAAAAGTCAGGCCCCAGGTAAGCTTCCCATAAGATCTGTCCCTCGATCCTTAGGCAGGCAGGTGCGTGCCTCCAGGCTGCCAGCCATCCGTTCTGACGCAGTCTTGTTGACTGCCCATTCGCGCAGAACTGGTTCTGGAGCTGAGCTGAGCGGGCCCGAGGCACGGACGCAGGTGTAGGGCGCGGTAAAGCCGTGAGCCCTGAGTCTGGCCGGATCCAGGACGTCCGTGCGGAATAGCGCTCGA
The DNA here is from genome assembly GCA_004023965.1 of Spilogale gracilis. NCBI lineage: Eukaryota > Metazoa > Chordata > Mammalia > Carnivora > Mephitidae > Spilogale > Spilogale gracilis. The sequence continues at coordinate 32,093 of PITA01007180.1, forward strand.
GGCTGGGCCCACTGCTCATGGGCAGCTATCGAGGTTCTTGCTGAGTGTGGCACTCTTGAGTGTGATCATTCTTCGTTGCAAAAAGTAATACACCCTTCCCAGTTGTGACAGTCAAAAAATGTCTTGAGACACTGTCAGATGTCCCCTGTGGGGCAAGGGAGACAAAATCAGTTGACATTTCGTTGATGCAGAGATTTTACCCCTCAATAGTGAATTACTCAAACCTTTCAGTGTTGCTAAAAATGGAGGATCCTGGGTGTGGAGTAGAAGAGAGCAAGAGTGAGTTTGAGGGCACTGGGAGTGACCCCAAGGGCGGGAACAGGAAGAAAAACTCTGAATTAGGGAACCAGAATTTTCTTTTTTTTCTTTTTTTTTTAAGATTTTATTTATTTATTTGACAGAGAGAGATCACAGGCAGGCAGAGGGAGAGGAGGAAGCAGGTTCCCTGCTGAGCAGAGAGCCCGATGCGGGGCCTCAATCCCAGGACCCTGAGATCATAACCTGAGCCGAAGGCAGAGGCTTTAACCCTCTGAGCCACCCAGGCGCCCGGAACCAGAATTTTCTTGCCTGATTCTTCCCTTTTTCCTTTTCCTTCATATGAAAGAAGTACACATACATACATTCACATGTAGGTTTTTGCTGAAAAGTCACCTTCCCTGCAAGGGGAGGAAGCGTTTGCCTCTCTTGATAAAGGGCCTTGGAAAACAATCTTCAGAGACTTGACCTTTGGGTCAATGGCTGTGTGTGTTCTCAAACGGATTTACTGCCTGAGAAGCAGTGCACCTAGTTAATGTATGATTCCAAGATCGCTCTTGGCAGAAACTCCTGGCCCCAGCTCTTCCCCAGCTCTTGTCATTTGTGGTAAAAGCGCTAATCTCTCCCTGATAATACATTAGACCACTCTTGGGTTTCTCAGGTTCTCTTTTTTTTCCAAATTGGACAAGGATCTTGCCCTGGCTGATGTGGGGCAGCTCGCACAGTCTGCGGAGAGCCTAACATAGGCCTGACACGTGTGTGTCCTCGCCTGCATTCACTGTGGCTCATTCTTAATCCGCTTGTTTGGATGGAAAAAAAAAAAACCAGTTTCAGTGGCGCTGCTTTATTCCGCCGCACCCCCCACCCCTACTCCCCACCCCCGTGGAGTTTGTTTTTCCTCTCTTTTTAAATCCCAACTTCCTGCGAGCAGCTGCTTCTGCCCTTTGAGCCCTGCGGCAGCTGTTTCCGCCGAAGGGGCTTTCGGGGGCGGCAGGCTCCCCCACTCCAGCACAGCGAAGGCCACACGTGCAGTCACAGGGGCTCCCCCGCATGCTCCCCACTTTCTCCAGGCCGAGTGGTCCCCCTTACCCAGTGCTCTGGGGCCTTCCGCGTGCCCTGGAGAGGAGGGCAGCGATTTTCAAGTTTGAGGCGAACTGTAGGACGTTTGCTGTTATTACGTGTTCAGCGTTGCTTGTGTCACTCCCGTCACGCGATGACTCAGAATGCAGCAGCCGTGCCTTCGAGGCAGTCATGTCATCAGTGAACGTGGCACCTGTGTGCGACTTACCTTCCGGCTCCAGGACACATATGGACAGGAGAAACGATCAGCTGTGGAAACCAGACAAGTTAGGGCACATCAGGGGGCCAGGGCAGATGCCTGGGACGAGGGAGGTCACAGGATGGGCAAGTTAAGGATCAGGAGAGGAAGGCAGATGCCTCCCCTTGCTCCTAAACTCGGTGTGGGCGGGCTGTGTAGCAGGAGGCCTGGGATGCGACTTCCTGGGGCAAAACTTGGGTCTGAATCCGGACTCCCGCCTGTCCCCGTCCCCGCCCACCCCGCCTCTTCCTTCCCCTGCAGGTGCCGCCCTCCTCACCAGTCAGAAAGCCTTTGTGAAGCTCCAGCTGCTAGTCCCGAGGAAAGCCCAAAACCATATTCTGTGTCCTTCGAGCGCTTACAGTCTAAGACAACCTTAAACTTGATGGACACGATCTTTTTCACTTACCATTCATGTTGCATGCATGCATGCATGCATGCATGAATGAATGAATGAATGAATGAATGAATGACTTCCCCGTATAGTAATGAGCTACCGAAGGGCAGACAGAGTGACTTAACTATGTGAAGATGTCACAGACCCACAGATTGAGTTAAGGAATCCTCTCGAGTTGTGTGTGTGTGTGTATGTGTGTGTGTGTGTGTGTGTGTGTGTGTGTGTGTGTGTGTACCCAGGCCCCGTGGAAGTACATGTCTGCATGGCCTTGCTCCCATGTGTCGGGGCGCCGCTCGGAGGAATCGGCCTCGAGGTGAGATTGAGGGGCCGTGTGGGGACGTTTTGCCAGAACTGCGGGCTTTGCTTCGAGAAGCCTTCCCTTCCTAGTGGGCTCTTGAGTTAGCACATCAGAGGTTTCCGTTTCTCTTGGTCATCATTCGCAGCGGCAACATCTTGACGGGTAAGCACATTCGAAAGACCAACCTTTGGGATCGCGGCTCGTGAACTGGTCGGCCTGGGATGTGTTCTGCCTCTGGTCAGCTTTGCTGAGTCCTTGATTTAGAGGCTGACGTGTTCAAAACAGCCTTGGCGATAAAGCTGAGTAAGGACTGGAGGGGCGTGCGCGCTTTATCTGCCTGCTGGAGGCCACACGCCCAGGGAGGCGTCTGCCCCTTCCAAAGGCCACCGGGTATTCGGCGGACTCGCGCCTGCTCACGTGTCACTGTCGCCAGGCTGGGGCGGTGAGTCAGCGCCGACGGCCGCTGACCGTCCATTACAGCCCGTGACACGTACCGCGCCCGCCTGTGCCCCGGCACTCAGCAGTGGCAAGAAATTCATAAGTGAGGGTCAAGGGGAGTCCTGACTTTAATTCCATACTCTGAGGCCATACTCTGACACTTGAGCTCATCGGGGTTTTTTTGTTTTGGGGGGTTTTTTGCTGCAATTGCACAGTCCGTGGTCTTTGGACTCGTCGTTCTAGAACACATGCAGGTGGTAAAAACCTCCAGATAGCACAGATGGTGAATTGGAGAAGGGGAAGTCTCCCTTTCAACATGACTCTACTTTTCCTCTGGTTTCCTTGAGTCTCCTCGCTTGAGATATTGAACGCCAGGCCCCCCCTTGAGGAAGTGTCCGGTCGCAGTGTGTTGTGACCTCTTACTTCCCCGCATAGCTCCCAAGGGTGTCTTGTCGGTACCTACTCTTTGGTGCCAAGCTCTCTTGGTTAGAGTTGTTGGGAGTTCAGGATCCCAACCACGGGATCGCTGTTGGTGCGTGTGAGTGCAGTTCTGTGCCGCTGTGTCACCGCTCTGTTGCCATGTGTGCCCTCGTTCCCACCCTCCCCAGTCCGTGGCAACCATTTATCGGTTCTCCATTTCTATTAATTTTGTGATCTCAAAATGTTATATAAATGGACTCCTATAATATGCAGCCTTTTGAGATGGACTTTTTCCCACTCATCAGAATGCCTTTGAGATCCATCCCAAGTTGTGTATATTAGTAGTTTTTTCCTTTTTTTTAAGATTTTGTTTATTTTTTATCTATGTGACAGACACAGTGAGAGAGGGAACACAAGCAGGGGGAGTGAGAGAGGGACAAGCAGGCTTCCCGCCCAGCAGGGAGCCCGATGTGGGGCTCGATCCCAGGACTCCAGGACTGTGATCTGAGCCGAAGGCAGATGCTTAACGACTGAGCCCCCAATCTGTTGAACTGATCACCACTGACTTTACAACCATTCCAGTTGTTTCTAAGCTTTGACTATTAGGAATGAAGTTGTTATGAACCTCCCCATACAAGTTGCTGTGAACATTTCTCTCCGGGTGCTGTGGCTGGGCTGTAAGCTATTGTTGTCTTAAAGATTTTATTGACTTAGGATGTGAGGGCAATCTGGCTGTGACATCTGTCACCCCGTTGATCGCCAAAGTTGATTCGGCTGATCTGGCTGGCTAGGCGGGTGTCCCCTTCCTCCCTGACCGCTCCGTGTGCGTCCCTCCCAAATCTATGTGCTCGGTCAAAGAGGACGATCTTCCCCGACAGAGGAGAGGACAGCTTCCGTCAAAGGTATAGGAGTAGCTGCACTCCCTGGCTAGAACCTCCAAACAAGCTCTCCAGGGCCATCTGTAGGAGAACATAGGGTGCTCAAGCTTCCAAAACTCCAGACACGTCCAAATGAGGCGGTGCACATGGCAGTCTGCCTTCCTTTACAAAAAGAAAAAAAAAATGACATTTCATTTACTTATTTGTCAGCACGAGAGAGAGAGAGAGAGAGAGAGAGAGAGAGAACTCAAGCAGAGGGCGGAGGAGCAGAGGGTCAGAGAGAGAAGTAGGCTCCTGCAGGAGCAGAGAGCCTTCTTCTCCCTGTGCCTCTGCCTCTCTGTGTCTCAGGAAGAAATAACATCTTTTTTAAGATAAAATAACAACAAGAAAGAAAGTACCTAACTCTCTTCCCAAATGGCCGTGCATTTTACAGCCCCTCCAGGAAGGATGAGAGATTTTGTTTCCTCACATCCTCACCTGCGAGTAATGTCGCTGTTTGTACCTTCGCTGTGTGGTAGGTGTGTGGTGGGATCTCGCTGTGGTTATAGTTTGCATTTCTCCCTGATGGCCATCCTTCCTTCCTTATCCTCTCCAGTAAGATGCCTGTTCCTATCTTTTGCCCATTTTTTAAAAAGATTTCTTTATTCATTAGAGAGAGAGTGCATGTGGGAGTTGGGGGCAGAGGGAGAGAGAGAATCCCAAGCAGGCTCCACCTCCAGCACAGAGCCCTGTGTAGGCTGATCCCAGGACCTCGAGATTATGAGCTGAGTGGAAATCAAGAACCTGATGTCCAACCCACTGAGCCACCCAGGCTCCCAGTCTTTTGCCCATTTTTTAATTAGATGGTTTTTTATTTTTTTAAGTTTTTATTTAAATTAGTTAACATAGTGTATTGTTAGTTTCCGGTATAGAATTAGATGGTTTTTAGTGTTGAGCATTCTTTTTTTATTTTTTAAGATTTTATTTTATTTGAAAGAGACAGAGATAATGAGAGAGAGCTAGCATGAGTGGGAGGGAAGGGGAGAAGCAGACTCCCCACTGAGCAGGGACACCTCTTCTCCCCGCAACTCAGGGCTCCATCCTGGGACTCCGTGATCATGACCTGAGCTGACGACAGGCGTTTAACTGAGCCCCCCAGGCGCCCCAGAGAAAGGAAATCTTAAGCAGGCGCCACGCACAGGACGAAGCCTAACACAGGGCTTGATCTCACGACCCTGAGGTCATGACTTGAGCCAAAGTCAAGAGTCGACGCCCAGCCGACTGAGCCCCCCCAGGTCCCCCCCACTTCTCCCAACTCACCTCTTGTTTTCTGAGCTTCTTTGGCATCCGGGACAGCCGTGCCGCGTGGTTCTGGCCGAGGAGACGAATCGATGTCCACTGGCCTGGCCCGTCTTCCTGCCTTAAGAGTTCAGCTGAGGGCCAGATGGGCGCTGTTCCGGGCGCCCCTTCTCACCTCGAGCCTCATCTCTTCCATTCCCTGCTGTGCTCTGCTGGCGGGGGGAGTCCCCCGGTTCTTGTGTGAGCACGTTCCCGGCTCTGCTGGCTCTGGGGAATTCCTCGTCCCTGACCCCTTCTGCCCGTGTCCTCCTTGGGTGGGTTTCTGGTTCCCTCCCCTCCTTTCCCCCAACTTGAACCTGAATCACAGTCGTTCAGGACAAATTTCATCTTGCTGGGACAGCAAGCATTGTGTTTTATAGCACTTTTGGGCATACTAGGTCTTCATCTGCCTGTGTAGAAGTTAATTACCGATGAAGGGAGGCACGACATTTTCTTCAGCAGGCTCTAAGGGTGATCTGTTTCTCTCCTCGTTTTGCAGATGAGGGACCTACAGCACAGAGAGGTCAAGAAACTTGCCCAGAGCTGTCCAGGTATAGCTGGGAGAGTCAGGGACTGAGAGGCAGTGTGTGTACAGCTCTGTGAAGGGATGCAGTGGTGGCCGTGTTCGTAGACCCTGTCCTGTGGACTGCCTTGAAGGCGTAGGAAGTTCTGTGCTCCCAGGCGCCCAAGTCTCTGTTCTGAATGCCCTAGAATAGGACTCATGTGACCTATATGTCGTGCGACTTTTTTTTAAGTTTTAGTTGCGACACAAGGCCCTTTCTGCACCCTTCCCTCTTTTGAGAGCAGCCGATAAGTAACCCTCCTTCAAAGCTCACATCTTATTGCTTTCTAATGACCTCTTAGAAAGGATGAAGTCAATAAAAATTTATATATCATTTTATATTATTTCATAAGGCACACCCCCTATCTTATGAGATGCACATCTGTCTACAGGCGTCTACCCTGTGGTCCTCCAGTCCTCTCCCCCTCTAGGCCCTTGGCCACTGCCCAGGAGGAAGGGACTGACTGAATGAGTGAATGAATGAATGTAGACCTAGATAGACACACTCGCACCGGGGATATTCCCACTTCCTCTTCCTCACAGTGTGCGTGGCGAGGCACAGCACTTGCAACATCCCTACTTGGGAAACTTCTCCCTCCCCTCTGTTTGTGGGGTGCCTTCGCCCCCCCTGGGCTGTGGCTGGAATTGAGCTGCCATCCATTTGGAGCTTGTACTCAGACACTGAAGGTGTCTTCCAGAAACCAAGCTCAGGCCTGTTTCTCCTCCTCTACTGACTGTATTGCTTGTGATGTACTGTTTTATCTGGGAGGATGGGGGATGCTTCCAGAGGTTTCCACTTGACCTTCCCCACTGTCCTAGCTCTTACCATAGGCTCTGGGCTACTTTTACATTAATGGACTAGAAACGTGAGGAACAACTAGCAAAGGCGACAGAGAGGGAACCCTTCTGGAAGCATGATGCACCGCGCGCTGGCCTCACGGCAGCCCATTCCTCTCGTTGGCGCTGGCAGCCAGTTTAGTCATCATAGTGTCGGCGACTTTGCACATCCTTGTAGCCGAGAAGGGTACAACACCACTTCCATGGGATTCCTACCAAAAATGTTCAACCTCAACCTAGTCGTGAGAAAACATGGGACCCAAATTAAGAGTCTACGAAGCAGCAACCCTGTCCTCTTAAAAATGTCAAGGTCATGGGGGTGCCTGGGTGGCTCCGTGGGTTAAAGCCTCTGCCTTCAGCTAAGGTCATGGTCTCAGGGTCCTGGGATCGAGGCTCACATCGGGCTCTCTGCTCGGCAGGGAGCCTGCTTCCTCCTCTCTCTCTGTCTGCCTCTCTGCCTATTTGTGAGCTCTCTGTCAAATAAATAAATAAATAAAATCTTTTAAAAAAATGTAAAAAGTGTCAAGGTCATGAAAGACAAAGAAAGGCTGAGGAACGTTTCTAAATTCAAGGAGGTTAAAGAGATGTGAAAACTGAGTGCAGCACGTGACCCCGGATGCTGCTCTGGGGAAGAATATGATTGGGACCCTTGATAAAATTTGTAGAGAAACTGAGGACCAGGTACAGTATTGTATCAGTGCTAAATTTTCAGGGTGGCTGAGTGGGTTAAGCCTCTGCCTTCAGCTCAGGTCATGATCTCAGGGTCCTAGGATCGAGGCCCGCATGGGGCTCTCTGCTCGGCAGGGAGCCTGCTTCCCCCTCTCTCTGTCCGCCTGCCTCTCTGCCTGCTTGTGTGCTCATTCTCCCACTTGCTCTCTCTCTCTGTCTCTCCCCATCAGATAAATAAATAAAATCTTTTTAAAAATGCTAAAGTTTCATTTTTCAGAACGTTTTTGTTCTCAGAAAACACACGGATGCATTTATGGGTCAAGGAGCATGATGTCTTCAGATTATGTTCACATGGTTCCAAAAATCAATGAAGTTTCATAGCATTTTCTTTTACAAAATAGTGCTGCAGTGACATCACTTTCCGCATGTGTGGTGCGCATGGCCGTGCCCGTGCATGTGTGTGTTATCCCGGCTCAGGGGCTAACTCTCCTCGCACATATCGCCAGAGAGTCGGGCTGTGAGGCACTAGTGCTAAGCTCGGTTGCCCGAATGAATCGCAGCCTGGACCTCGGTACAGACCGTGCGCGCACCCGCGTGTGCCTTAGACGCGAGGTCCTCGGGGCGGCGCTCCGGATATCGAGCCCTTCAGATCTCTGCAGCAAACTGGATAAACATGTGGGATGATAACGTTTACAAGCAGCCTCCCGGCAGTGCAGATGCCCAGTGTCCAGGCTAAGCGTGGGCTCTCAGCATCGCTTTGTTGTTGTGACCTGGCAGGCGGCGGCGCAGCCGGCGACCGCGGCCACCGAGGACATGTACACCAACGGCTCCGCGGCCCCGGGCAGCCCGGCCCAGGCCAGAGGGCAGGAGGTGCGGAAGGTGCGGCTCATACAGTTCGAGAAGGTCACCGAAGAGCCCATGGTAATCGCTTCTCCTGTTCTGACCCACCGCGTACTCGTGACCCTCTGAGGCCCCGGGCCCCAAGACGAAATGGGCAGGCTCTCAGCCCTTCCCCAGGCCTCTCCTCCCGCGGCTCTCACGCCCATCCGAGCTGAGTGAGCCCCAGGCACAGATGAAAGACCTTTCTGGAGAAAGAGGCGAAGATGAAGCCCCCTGTGCCCTTTGTCCCCACTGCAGGGAATCACCCTGAAGCTGAACGAGAAGCAGTCGTGTACGGTGGCTCGGGTTCTTCACGGCGGCATGGTCCACAGACAAGGTACCCCGGGGGCTCTGCGGCCGGGCGCCGCTCGGGGGGTCCCTGTCCCGTGGCGAGGGGCACACAGCTTGTAATCTCCAACCCGGGAGCATTTTGGTGTGGGTGGCAAGAGGCTTTCAGTGGCTTAACGAGTGGCTTTTCGTATGACTTGCCCAGTGCCTGCACCCCTCCCTCTGCGCGTTCGTGGCCAGCTCTGTGTGCCCGTGTTTCTCCAGTTCGGATTTGAGCCACGAAGTGTGTGCGACCCACTGCATTAGACTTTGAGTTCGTACCGGTGAGGGAGACAGGCCATCTCTACGTCCCGGAGCTGGCAGTTAGACTGACAAAATCCACAGTAAACAAATCATTACAAGGAACTGTTGTATCTTCTCAGTGGGAAGCTGTGTGTGGCGCGGGCGGAGAGGGGAGAACATTGGTCGCTGACCGTAACCAGCATGCGCCCCCTTTTAACTCCAGTGTGCTATGTAGAGTGGCACAGACATCCGTGACTACTCTTCGCATGGACTCTGGCCATTGGCTCACTTGACCATTAGGCAGCATTTGCGGTTTTAGCTCAATGACAAAGGAACATTACACTTGGCGAGGACGTGGTGCTTCTGTTCGGCTTGCCTTGGTACATCCCTCAGGACAATCAAAACAACCAGTCCCTTCTCCCTTGCTCGTGTAACAGCCTCTGGGTCACGCTCGCTTTTCTGTGGTGTCTTGATTTCTCTTGGCAGCTCTCGTTGTAATGTTTATTCTTTGTGGACTGATTTTTCATTCTGTGCTAGGCTCCCTTCACGTCGGGGATGAGATCCTAGAGATCAATGGCACAAATGTGACTGATCACTCTGTAGACCAGCTGCAGAAGGCAATGGTGGGTATTTTCCGTGTGTGACGTGTGGGGACTCTTGCCAGTGCTAGTCTTTATTCTGTACAAGAGAGTTCTCTACTTTCACCTGGTAAATCTCTAAAACAAGGCGAATAGCCCGGAGTACCTCCCTAGACAGAACATCGGACTGGCGTCAGAAAGCCTTGGTCTCCATTGGCTGCTCTGAAGCCACACCTATGAACAGGTGAATCACTCCTGTAAGACAGGAGTCCCTATTCATAGATCTGTTCTGAAGAGCGGATGGGATGTTTTAAATGAAAAGTCAAGAGGTGCCTGGCTGTGTCAGTCCGAAGAGTGTGCAACTCTTGATCTCGGGGTTGTGAGTTGGACCCCACATCGAGTGTAGAGCTTACTGTAAACAAACTAAAAGAACCCCACATGGGCTAGTTGGGTGTCGCTGGCCACACCTCAGGCACTCAGCGGTGACCATAGCTTTAATCAGAAGGCCTCGTGGGGCGCCTGGCTGGCTCTGTGGGTGGAGCGTGTGACCCTTGATCTCAGGGTAGTGAGTTCGAGCCCCACGTTGGGTGTGCAGATTACTTAAAAATAACATCTTACAACAAAGCCCTCGTGAGGCCTCAGGCAGAAGAGCGTGCGACTCTGAATCTGAGGGTCTACCTAAAAACAAAAATAAACAGAAACATCAAAGCCCTCCCTGGACTTCTGCTTCTGACTAAATGAAGTAACACTTACCTTTTGAAACGACCAAAATCCCAAACATCTGTTTACCTAATGACAGAGCTTCAAAATAGTTGAGGCAAACACTGCTAAAACCACAAGGAGAAAATAATCCACAATTACAGTCCAGGATTTCAATCTGTCTCTCTCTGCCTCTCACTAATGAACAGAACAAGGTGTCATCGATATGCCCATCATAGAATAATCCCATCTTTGTTAAAAGTAAAAATACATACATGTGAGTATGGACCTATGTATAACTATTTGGAAATGTTTTCTTTGGTGTCAAGAAAGGCATACGTGTTCACTTCGGTTCCTCTGGAGACCTTTTAGGGTTGAATGTGGGGAGGAGGGAGAAGTCGTTAGCTTTTTCTTCATTTTTCTTTGTGCGTGTGCACGTGGTCACACTGGTTTATGGGGCACATGAGACTTTTTGTCCTACACAATTTCAAAGTGTACAGTAAAGATGGATGTTGAAAAAAACACTTTCTGGGGATCTTGGGGGGAAATAAGACTTTATGAAACTCCAGATCATCCATTATATATCCGTCATAATTTTATTTCCCTTTTCTCAATAGAAAGAAACCAAAGGAATGATCTCATTAAAAGTAATTCCCAACCAGCAAAACCGTCTTCCTGCACTACAGGTAGGTGGCGTCCGCTCCAGGCCCCTCTTCTGAGTCCCTTGTTTGCAAGCCCCGTGAAAGGAACGGGTAATCTGTTTATCCTGAGAGGAAAATGGGCAAAGCAGATGAAGAGAGAATTCACAGGACGAAAAATACAAGAGGACATCAAATATATGAAAAAATGGCCAATTTTACCAGTCATCAGAGACACAAGATAAAATGTGTGCGGTATCATTTTTTTGCCAGGCAAATTGGCAGGTATTTTTTAAAGATTTTATTTATTTGAGAGCGCGAGTTGAGAGGGAGCAGAGGGAGCGGCAGACCCCCCACTCAGCAGGGCACATGACGCGGGGCTCAGTCCCCGACCCCGAGACGATGGGGCAGTCGCTTCACCGACTCAGCCACCGAGGTGCCCCGCAAATTGGCAAATATTTGTTTAAAAACAGTAATAAACAGCAGAGATTGAGACTGCCAGAGGAAACAACGAGTCGTAATGGCACCAGAAACTGGAGGGAATATGAAGAGAAGCGGGTCCGTGGCGGAGGAGAGAAAGTGTTGCGATAGGCTGTTGGCAGATGACTGTGTGTGGAAGTTTCGAGTGCAGCATTTTTGTTACTGTGGCCAAATTTTCTTTTTGAGCAAACTTTTTAAATTGAAGTTTGGGTATATGTGGGTGGATATAGTACAAAATACCCATTTGACCAGCACCGAGCTCCGGAGATGGAACATGGCTAAGAACCCCTGTGCCCTACCGTCTAACATCAAAGACAAGTGTTGCCTCTTTCTGGAATTCATGTAAATTGAATCGGACACCATGAATTCTTTTATTTCTCATTTCCCTCGCTCAGTATTATGTCTGTGCTGTTGCCCCAGACCCTCACGAGTACTTTTTCATCATTTTGGCTATTGTGGCTTTAATTTGCATTTCCCTGATGACTAATTAGAGTAAGCTCCTTTTTTGTTGTTGTTCATCTGGATGCCCTCCTTCTGAAGTACTGATTTGTAGGAGCTCTCTGTGTATTCTGGGTAAGAATCTTGTCCTGTGTCTGTGTGAGACTAGCCTTAGTTCTTCAGATTATGTTCGGAAAAATTTGCCAGCAAAGCCAATGGCGCCCGTGTGCATGTGTGCTTGGGAGCAGGGAGGACAGTGTTCCGTAACGGCTTCCGGTACTTTCTTGCAGAGAGACGAGTGCCTCATATTTTCCATTTCTTGTGTCACTTTTAGGAAATTGTGTTTCAGAAGGGATTTGTGCAGTGTATTCATGTCAAGTCGTTCACAGTATGTCCTTAGAACATTTTATATATCTCTAGGATGTCTACCTATCTTCTACACAGCCATTTTTATAGCTGGCCTAGTAATACATATGGTACTTGACTAAGTCCTCATTTTTGGAAAATTAGCTTGATTCCAGTATTTTTGTCTTGTCAATAATGCTGGGCTGAACGTACTTTTTCAGTCACTTGTCCCTGCTGTTCCCTCGGTCCTGAGCCTCTTTACCTACAGCGTCGCTCAGTTCCCTTTGCCTTATTTTTCAGATGTTCATGAGAGCACAGTTTGACTATGATCCGAAAAAGGACCATCTGATCCCTTGCAAGGAGGCGGGACTCAAGTTTGTTATTGGGGATATCATCAAGATAATCAACAAAGATGACAGTAACTGGTGGCAGGGGCGGGTGGAAGGTTCCTCCAAGGAGTCCGCGGGATTGATCCCTTCTCCGGAGCTGCAGGAATGGTGAGCCGCTTTTGTATGGGGCGCTCGCCACATATAGTCGCTTTTGTATGGGGCCCCCCCCGGCTCGCCACACATAGTCGCTTAGCTTCCCAACTCTGTTTCTGGGCCGAGCCAGCCCGCAGCCTTACCGGGCATCGGGGCGGAGGGGCCGCGGGAAAGCCGCGGCAGGTAAAGGGGCCACGGGAAGGGCTCTTTGTGGGCCTCTGTTTCCTCGAACGCTTTCCCTTTGGTTGCAGAGCAAGTGACAGCACCAGAACGGAGCCCTTCCTGGTCCCCCGCCTCCTGGGCTGGGGCGCTGCTGAGGGAGGGAGGGGGTTCTTGTAGTTCAAAGCCTGGATTGTGGCTGGCCTCCCGTCAGGGTGGCACCCAAGCACAGCAGGTGTCATATAGAAAGATACTTTTCCAATGAGCAGAACAAAGGAGGGGCGACAGTCGGTCGGCAGAACGTGTGACTCCTGGTGTCAGGGTTGTGAGTTCAAGCCCCATGTTGGGGCTGGAGAGGACGTAAAAATCAACTCTTCAAACAAATTTGGATTTAGAGCAACAAATGAAGTATACTGCAAACCGTTCGACACCATCGTGACGATGGCGAGAGGCCCAGAGAGGCTGGCGTGGCTCCTCGTGGAGAGCACCATGGGCTTCGCAGCTCACTCCACGGGGCGTGCGCTCAGGGTCGTGTGTCGCATTAAGGGTTTCTGAACCATGACCTCAGACAAAAGTACTGGAATATAGTTCACGTATCTAAAGGAAGGGTTTGATCTCACGAAGCTGCTGTTTTGGCTGTGTATGGACGTGTCCGTATGTTTTATTCAGAGACACATGCACGGCATCCGGCTGCACTGTGTGGGGAGCAGGGGCCTCGGAGGGAGGGCCGAGAGGGCAGGGAGGGGACGGCACATGGGGCTCTGTGCCGAGCTGGGGGGGGGGGCGGCCGGGAGGCACTGCGGGAGGGCCGAGGCGGGCCCCCCGGCGCCCCTGACCTGCTGGCTCCCCTTCTCGTGCCAGGCGAGTGGCGAGCGTGGCACAGTGCGCCCCCAGCGAGGCCCCCAGCTGCAGTCCCTTCGGGAAGAAGAAGAAGTACAAAGACAAGTACCTGGCCAAGCACAGCTCAAGTAAGCCCCCGGGGGCGCAGGGGCGAGGCTGTCGTGCGTGGGGCCGGTTCCTCTGGCTTCCTGTCACCACTGCGTTCATCTTCCTGGGACGAGGGAAGGAAAGCCCACGCACGCTGTCCTCATGCCCCACGGCACGCCCTTTTCTGGGGCACGGACACACTGAGAAAAGGGCGTGTTTTCCTGAGAACTAACTGGGCTTTTGTTTTTTACCCCCGGTGGTGGGTAATAGAAATCTGTGAGAATGATGCGTGGCTTCAAGCCCATTGTAGAGAACAGGTGAAGAATCGCCTGCCCCTGAGCCGCCGTCCGTGTGCCTGGAGGGCTGCCTGGCAGAGGCGGGCACCGAGGTCCCTGTCCTGGGGCCGGAGCCGCTCACGGCCCCCACGCGGCAGGCGACCCGGGGTGGGGAAGGGACTGAACGCGGGCCAGACGAGTAGAAAAGCTGAGAGTGCAGGGTGTCCGCTGGCAGGGTCGTGTGAGGTGGCTGGGGGCGGCTGTCACTTCAGGGACCCCAGGCCCAGGCCCCTCGTCCCCGGCCTCACGGACTCGCAGCCCCTGCCCACCCCCCCCACTGGGGCCACGGCCTCCCCAGCTGGCGCCTGGACATTGCCTGATCTTCTCTGTCCCCAGTTTTCGACCAGTTGGATGTTGTTTCCTACGAGGAGGTTGTGCGGCTCCCCGCGTTCAAGAGGAAGACCCTGGTGCTGATCGGTAACTCCCGCCACCGCGGCTTTGCCAGTCACAGTGCATGCGCCCCCTTCCGGCCGGCCCTGGGTACTGGCCCCTGCGCCCCTGCCCAAAACAAAAGGGCAGTGAGGAGGGAAAGGGGGAAAAGGGAGGTACGGTGTCTTGGGTTCTCTGAATCCTTACAGGTGTTCCATCTGAATTTACGTACAAATGCAATTAAGCCTAACACATTTTTCAGCAACTCTTTATTTTAGGTGGGCAGCTCACCGCTCCATCTTTAAACCTTACTTGCTTGGAGGAACTGTAGTACGGTTCCGGAGAAATTTCCAGTAAAAACGCTGCTTTAAGTTCGGTTCCATTGGGGGGCACCTGGGTGGCTCAGATGTTAAGCGACTGCCTTGGGCTCAGGCCATGGTCCCAGACTCCCGGGGTCAAGCCCCGCATCGGGCTCCCTGCTTCGCGGGGAGCCTGTTTCTCCCTCTCCCTGACAGTCCCCCTGCTTGTGCTCTCTCTCTCTCTGACAAATAAATAAAATCTTCAAAAAAAAAAAAAATCAGGAGCCAGTGGGGTCGGCCGCAGCCACATCAAGAATGCCCTGCTCAGCCAGAACCCGGACAAGTTCGCGTACCCTGCCCCGTGTAAGTACCTCTGGGGTCCTCGGGGGACCGGAGTGGTCTTTTCTATGTGTGACTTTATTCTAAATGTTTGATTATAAAAACAAAACACAGTTGGGAAAGATGCCACCCCACGTAGCTAATCTTTTCTGTACTTCACCAACTGAGCCACCCGAGCTGAAAACTGGATTCTGACCGCTCTTAGTATTTCTTTACTCCTTCCTTTACGGAGAAGTGAGTGGCACCTTAGGGACAGAAAGCAGACGGCCCTGGGTGGAGGAATGAGTGGGGAAGTTTGAAAGTAGCAATAGCTGGTAAAGAACAGATGTTGTTTTATAAGAGAGATGGAGGCATGTGCAGTTGTGGATTGAGAGACGAGCACAGGATGTGCAAGACCTGGGGTAGGGGACTCCATGAACGTGGGATGCAGGAAAGGTCCACTAGGGAGGAGTGTGACAGGTTGTGTGGCAAGCTTTGATATCTGGAGCACATTTAGGGGACAGTTTATGTGAATGATAGTAAATATTGTGACTTAAGGACATTCAAACATTTAACAAAATGACTTTAAACCAAACCAAAGTACTCTTCTTTCCAAGCTATAAAAAGGAAATTTTACATACACTTTCAAGAAATCCTAAGCACAGCCCATTGATCTCTTTAAAAAGTATAATCAGGGGCGCCTAGGTGACTCAGTCAGTTGGGCGTCTGCCTTCGGCTTGGGTCATGATCCCAGGGGCCTGGGGTTCCGTCTCATGTCAGGCTCCCTGCTCAGCCGGGAGCTTGCCCCTCCTCCTGCTCCAACAAATAAATCTTTTTTTTAAAAAAAGAATTAATTAATTTATTTGACAGAGAGAGAGATCACAAGTAGGCAGAGAGGCAGGCAGAGAGAGAGGAGGAAGCAGGCTCCCTGCTGAGCAGAGAGCCTGATGCGGGCCTCGATCCCAGGACCCTGAGATCAGGACCTGAGCCGAAGGCAGAGGCTTAACCCACTGAGCCACCCAGGCGTCCCTAAAAAATAAATCTTTAAAAAAATATATAATCAGCTCTCACTTCTCTAATTCTGAGCTCTAATATTCCTGGGGTTGGTAATTTAAGAGAGATGTAACATATAGGGAAGGGGATAGGGCTTTTCTACAATGGGCTCTTGAAAGTCAAATACATTCCAGATGGACAGGCACGTCCTGCTCTGCGGGATCCTGTGCGCCAGAGGCGGCTGGGGTTACGGGCAGACACCACGGGCCAGGCCCCTAGGAGACGGCGGGGACCCCAGGTTCACCAGCAATTCGGCTTCTCGTACAGACACAACACGGCCACCCAAGAAGAGCGAGGAGGACGGGAAGGAGTACCACTTCATCTCCACCGAAGAGATGACCAGGAGCATCTCCGCCAACGAGTTCCTGGAGTTTGGCAGCTACCAGGGCAACATGTTTGGCACCAAATTTGAGACCGTGCACCGGATTCACGCGCAGGACCAGATCGCCATCCTTGACATCGAGCCGCAGGTGCGCAGGCTGACACGGCAGGCGTGCATGAGGTTCGGGGCCGTGGTTTTGGTGGGGTCATCTAAAACCAGAACATTGTACCAGACAGGATGGAAATAGTACTGGCCCTGGTGCTGCTCACAGATGCGTGTTAGAAGGAAGCCATCCTGATGGCTGACTCTGGTCCTTTTCTTCCTTCCTCTCCTTCCTGTTTCTCTAGACCCTGAAGATTGTCCGCACGGCAGAACTGTCGCCCTTCATCGTGTTCATTGCACCCACTGACCAGGGCGCTCAGGTGGGAAGGACGGGGTTACGCGCGGTGGGTGGAGGCTCATCCCCCGGTTCGCCCACACCGCAGCGTCAGTCCGGAGGCTCAGCTGGTGACCAGGTCCCCCCTGAGCCTCCTGGCTACCGCCGCCAAAGGCATGGGGCACATTTGAGTTACGTGACAGACACTCATTAAACCCCTAGGTAGGCCAGCCCCCATGCTAGGTGGTGGGGACAATAAATCAGAGACAGCCCTAGCTCCAGAAGTGCTGGGGGCCCAGTGGCAGAAACGGGCGCTTGGGCAGATCCTGACACTGGTGCAGCTGGGCCCCGGCAGGGAGGGCACAGCAGCGAGGGTGTGGCGTGGCTGTGGGGCGAGGGGCAGAGCTGGGAGGCCAGGGGGTACTGCAAGGCCACCCCCGCTCAGCATGCGGGTAGTCACCGTCCCCTTCTGACCGTCCCAGACACTGTTGTGCTCCGCGGCCTGTGCGTGTGGCATGCCACAGATGTGTGGACAGATCTATAGGAGAAATTCCAGGCGGGACTGCCAGGTCCCAGGATGCTTGCGATGGGAATTGAGAACTCCCTGGGAGAGAGCTTGTTTCCCTGTGCCGGGAGTATGTTACCCAGAGTTTCATTTTTTTAAAGAGTCTACTAGAAAAATGTAGTCTCACTGTAATATTCTGTTACTGTTAAGTGGTTGCGTGTCTTATCAGACTATTGAGGGCCATTTGTATCTTTCCTGCAAACTGCCCGGTCATGTCCTTGGCTTATTTTTCTCTTGAATTATTGGCCTTTTTCTTACTGCTTTCTAGGAACTCTGTATTTGGGTAAGCAGTCCTTTGCGATGGCAGTTGCAAATATTTTTTCCCAGTTTGGCACGTCTTTGGGCACTTACTGCGATGCAGACATTTTCACTTTCATGGAGTGATCAGTCTTTTCATGGCCACTTGTTTGGGATTCTAGAAAGAGGCCTGGGGTCATAAGTCACCCTTGTCCTTGTCCCAGGATGGCAGCTTAGTTGGAGATCCTGAGAACGGTGGTGTTCTTGCACGTTGCTGTGCGCCCTGCGCTGCTAGCGCTCTCCGGGAAGGTGTTCAGGGCTTGAGTGTGAGGCAGGTGACTCAGAGCCGGGCAGGGGGCCCCACGGTGGGCGTCCACTCCCAGCCCATCTGTGCCCTGTGTGGCCGCCGCGCTGTGGGGCCTGCTACACCCATGCTTCTCTCGTCTCCGCAGACGGAAGCCCTGCAGCAGCTGCAGAAGGACTCGGAGGCCATCCGCAGCCAGTACGCGCACTACTTTGACCTCTCACTGGTCAATAATGGCGTCGACGAAACCCTTAAGAAACTGCGAGAAGCCTTTGAGCAGGCGTGCAGCTCCCCACAGTGGGTGCCTGTCTCCTGGGTCTACTAAGTTGCAGAAGGGGGCAAGCACTCTGTGCCCTTCTCTGGCAGCCCGAGTTCTGTTGTCGCTTTGAGGCACACGGGGACACTCCACCTAGTTTAGTGTGTCAGCTTCCAGCGCTGTTATCCCGTTAGGCCAGTGAGGGGTTCTTGCTCAGGTTCCTCGGCCGGGCTCTGATTTTCCTGATGGCGCCCCATTGGTGGGGTTTCGGAAGGATCTGTTGAAATGTGAGAGCCATAGTACTATCAAAATGCAACTGCTAATCAGAGGAAAGAGCAATGGCCCTGGTTCTTTAAAGCCTCTCTGCTCCTCCACGTTTAATTACACTGGGCCTCTCATGTGTCTTTGAAGCATTTGTAGCCTCAACTTTCCAAAATGCCAAAACGAAGCGGCTGTGCAATAGGATGATGTCTGCTCTAGGGAAACCCTCAAAAGCAATAAAACAAAACAAAACCAAACTGTTGCTGTTAAAATGCCAAAACCTTTTAACCCTGTGGGTCTCTGGAGAGGGAGAGGGCACCACCTGTCAGGCCCTGAGGACAGCACCCGGAAGCCTCTCCCAGGTTCCAAAGTCACTCAAGCCCCCGGTACGCTACCTCGGACGGGAGCAGAGATGTGTAACCTGCAAAGCAAGTTTGGCCAGTAAGGGTGTGATCATCCCGTCTTTCTCCTGGCAGCCCTTCCTCTTAGCGCTCTTCATTCTCCAGACATGGTTTCCGGGGCACCCCACAACTGGCTGCCCAAACTAATCTGTATCGGAGGGAAATGACTCGGCTCCATTGCTCAAGCCCCGAAGTCTCCCGAGGCTGGTGCCCACATAGACACGCACACAAGATGCTCTAAGGCTAGACGAGAACCCATCAGGTACACACATGGAGCTTCCTGCTTTGACTTGCCAGAGGCTTCCATTCCCACCTCTCTCCACCGGATAAGAGGCCCCAAGATGAATATTGCAGGACACAGAACCAGAGAAAGTGACCAAGGGAAAAGCATCTAATTTCAAATAGGGCGTGAGGTTCCCTAGCTTTTTGATCAAAAGTTTCCATTTTTTTGTTTTACTACTTTGACATCCCCGACAATTAGAAAACCCAACAGAAATACTTAAAAACAAGTAAACTTTATTAAGTAAAAAGTACAACCTTCTCCCAGCAATGAGTGATTGCATCCTTTGAAAGTAAAGGAGAGCTAAAAGAGGAGAACATGGAACAGTTTTTGCTTCTGTCGCAGACGAGTAGGCCACCACGGACAGGCGGCCAGATGTGCAGGAGAGCTAAGCCAGGGATGGAGTGGCTACCGCTGGGGGCAGACCTCACACAACACGGGAAAGTAAGGGTTATGCCCCCAGCAAACACGGGGGTTCAGTCCTATTGTTTTTACTTGCTCTACACCACTTCGCTGAACAATGTTTAGAGACTTTTAAAATGGGCTGGGGAATGGTGCAAAGCAGGAGAGGGCTATCCTGTTCCAACAGCCATCGGCCACAGCCACAGAGGGCTCTGGGCTGTGCTGGTTCCGAAGGGGAGGATCCCCAACTCTCCCAAGCAGAGAACAGGGTGGCATCAAACCTGCCTCCTTGACCCATATCCTTAAAACAGGACAGGATGGGATAACCACACCAGGTAACGTCACCGAGTTCTCAGGGAGCAGCTAAAATGTGCCGGAACTCTCCACCCTTCCTGGGCCCTGTGTTCCATTCCCTCAAGAACAAAAGGAATTCTGTTTTCTCAATAAGGCTTTAATTTCTCCTCCCAACTGGACACGGTGCTCAGAGTGGTGTCCACTACTCAGGAACCACTTCCACTTTGATTTTCTTTTTCTTCTTCTTCTTCTTGGTACTGTCGCTGTCCTGGGAGAAAGAGAAAACCTCACAGCAACTGTTAACAACCCAATAAGGGAAGTTCCAAAAGCCCGATAAGCCTTTCTAGGATCTGGGGGGACACTCTGGAGTAAGTAAATCGTGCACAGAACACGAAGTCCTGAGCTCCTCAGTGATACGCCCAGTGGTCTACTTTTCTAGACAGGAACGTGCACACTCCCCGCCCTCGCCACCACCAGCGTCCCCGCTATGGGCGGTTAGCACGGCACAGACACTGTCGGCAACAGGACGCTGCCGCTCCCTTCCCCTTCCAATGTCCTGACCGTGTCTACACATACCCCATCTCCTGGATCGTCCACACTCTCTAGAGCAGCTTTGGCCTTTTTATCCTTCTTCTTCTTCTTCTCCTTCTTGACCAGCTGTGGCGAGGTCTCATCACTTTCACTCTCTCGCTTCCGCTAAGGTGGAGACAAGCGATCAGATGTTATCAGATGTTAGGTCTTGGGCAAAAATGCATGAGAAACGTTCACTAAGAAGGTGGGGAACCACCAGAAAAGTTCCTGACTACAAGAGGAAGTTTTCTCATTAAAAACCCCGAGAGAACCTTAATTGACAAAGAATTCCAACACGGTATCATCCCCAGAGACAAGGGAGCCAGGAGCACAGCAGAAGCCGTGGGAAGGTAGCCCGCACACCTTCAAAGGGGTTCTGACGGGCCCCAAGCACACCAGAAGCACTTCCCAGGCAGCTCGTTGCAGGCCCCACAGGGCACCCACTCTGTGCTCTAATGCCAGGGGTGCCCCCAACCCTGAGAAGCTGACATGCTACCACGTACTGCCCTTGACCTTTTCTAACACTACTTAGAGGTGGGTCAGCCTCAGGAGAGTCTGCTCCCCACTGAGTTCTGTGTGGCTCGGGGTGCCGCCACTGGCCTCCGGGAGGGGCCGGAACAACGCGTTTCTCCACCGCCTTTCCATGGCGTCACCTCCACAAGCTGGCAGCCGAGCCCAGTCTGATTTCTGAGCCCACCATCCCCCCAGGAGACACAACAGGGAATGCGAATTGGAGCCCACACGGTTCAGAGGAGTACCCCAAGGTCTGCCACGACCCATGACGGGACCACAGCCAGAGCCTCGCCAAACACAGTAGTTTCCAAAGCACACTTACCTTTGGGGTTTTTACCACTTCAGCAACTACTCTGGGGGCTGTTACCACTTCGGCAACTTCCTGTGGGTCTTTCACAGCTTTGGCCCCCACCTCTCTCTTTGCGGAGTCACTGAAAGAGAACCTGGTAAGTCTAAAGCTGCCATGAAAAGACACAAGAACTCACCACTTACTGTTGCAGACTGACTCCCTCGAGAGGCCCGCAAGCCAGACTAGACAGGGGTAACGGTCTGCTGGGCGGGCCTGAGCCCCTACCTAGCCTGGGCAGTCGAGGGGGAGTCCCTCCAGCCCCCAAGGCTTCGTGAGCACCACATCGTCCCAGCTCTCCTCCATGCTAAATCTGTCCCCTCCCCACACCCAGGTTCCATGAGCTCCTGTCCTGGCTCATCTAGGCAACCAGCGAGCTGCACTGCGCCTACCCTCCGGGCCATGCGGCCTCCCCTCCTCAGCTGGAGTGGATGCATGACCGCATCTAGGCGGCAAGCATGCCACCTCTGCCTGCCTGGGGCTCCGAAGCAGCCGCCCTCACCTGTAGTCCACATACTCCTGCATCCAGGCGGCAGGCGTGCTGTCCGTGGGCTTGCCGTGCTTATCCAGCAGACCCTGCTTGATCATCAGCCTCTTCTGACTTGCCTGGTGGACCGTCAGGGTTTCAAGGTCAGAAGAGTGGGACACATGAAGCGGGTACTATGGGGGCTCAGTAAGGCTCCTCCCTTGTGTGTTCTCAGCTGGGCCTCACACTTCTCTGCAAAGACTCCGAACTCCCTCTCTCCAACAGGAGCAAACATGGGACTTGTCACAAGCCACAAAACTACTTGATCAGTGACAGCCTCTGAAATGTCATCTGGTAGCACCTCCCCCCCACCCCATTCTTCCACCACAGGGCCTTTGCAGCACATGTATTCCAGCTTAACCCAGAGTCTTCCCCTCCTTCTTCACCTGAGCACGGAACACCGTGTCCTGTATACCAGCCTTGCTCCGGTGAAGATCCTTTACCCAGACCCCTAACCAAGTCAAACCCCTCATTACGGACTCCCGAGGAGCCAGGCCCCTCTCTGTGCTCTCTGATAACCCTTCGGCTTGGCTTTAGTTGTGCAATGTCAGTGATGCCCATCTGCTTCCTCCAGTAAACTAAAATCTCTAGGGTCCGAGATGGTCACATTTCTACTCACCATCACTCCCCAGAGCCTAGTACAAGGCAAGGCTGTGGTGGTAGGGACATAGCCGAGCACCACTCAAGTGAGTACTCAACAACACAGAAATGAAGAGTTAATTCACAGCAAGGCACACAGCCAGTCCACTTACCTTTGGACCTAAACCCCACTTCCGAGGGTAAGTGTCTCTCTCCATGATGACTCTCTTGATCTTGGCTACAATACCATGGTCACAGGTAGATATCACTGCTGTGGTCATCAATGCAATAGCTGCAGGTGTTGGAAAGGGATTAAAGAATGACTTGGAAGGAGAAGCTTTGGATGTTCTGACCCCTATTCCACTGTTTCATATCAACTTTAAAACCCCATTTTGGGGGCACCTGGGTGGCTAAGTGTTAAGCGTCCAGCTCCTGATTTCAGCTCAAGTCATGATCTCAGGATCATGAGATCGAGCCCCATGTCGAGCTCCACATTCAGGGTGGAGTCTGCTTAAGATTCTCTCCCCCTCTGCCCCTCCCCCCGCTTTGCACGTGTGTTCGCATGCTCGCTCGCTCGCTCTCAAAATACGTAAGATCTTAAAAAAAACACACACACACAAACATTTAAGGGGCAGCTGCGTGGCTCAGATGGTTAAGTGTCTGCCTTCAGCTCAGGTTATGATCCCTGAGTCCTGGGATCGAGCCCCGTATCAGGCTCCCTGCTCAGCAGAGGGTCTGCTGCTCCCTCTGCCCCTCACCCAGCTTGTGCTCTCTTTTTTTCAAGTAAATAAATAAATGAATAAATAAATAAATAAAAGGTTTACAAAGGGCAAAAAAAAACATTTAAAACTCGAAGTTCTACTGCCTTAAGGTTTTTTTGCTGAGGATGTTCATATGGAGAAAATCCACCACTATGGGAGAAAAGCTCTGAAACTATATTAAAATTGTCAGTTAAAAAAGTATTTACACTAACCACATAAAAATCAATACTTCCTCAATCCTCAGGAGACCTGTTCATAAGTAAATCAGAGCTATTCATTTACTGTGCCTGATTCGTACCAGAAAGCAAGTACATCAGGAGAGGCCCTTCTTGGCTGCATGCAGGGATCTATAGGGAGCAGCCAGAGAGGGGAACCTGGGTGGCTTACCTCCAGTAAGGCACCCTAAAAATACACTCACCAGGCGTGGGGCTGAGGCCACATATGGGGAACAGCAGCTGAAAGCTCACAAGTTAACTGCTACAGACATTACTCCCTTCGTTAAGGATCTTCCCTCTCCCCACTGGAGCCAGGCTGCTGAAGAACACGGCCTCTGACAGCTGGGACAAGAGGAAGCCCCACTCACCTCCTTCTCATCTGTGCCTATCTAACAGGGTCCTTTGCTTTGACTACCCCTTTGACTGCCCCAGAAAATGCAAGGACTAGATGAACCGAGGAGCTAGGACTTGGGGGCCTGCTCTTAGTGAGCCTGGTGGTGATGGTGCCAAAGGAACCAGGGCAACGTCTCCTCTTACCCATGCAGATCGCCTCCCCTTTGGTGGTGATGACCACGATCTCCTGATTGACTTCGATGCCATCCTCGTATCGGAGAACGCCTGGAAGCATGATTTTTGCCCCATAGCAGATTGCATTCACCTGCACGGACAGCATCACATGTAAGAACCCCAGCTACCACACGAGCCCCTGCCCTCCATCCCTACGCTCACCAGCACTCAGGACGGTACTGGGTGAGCGGGAAGGCGCTGCAAAGTGCAGCCAATGGCACGGATCGCGACTGGCTGCAATCTGGTATATGAAGCGACCATCCACCACAGGCTTGGCACCTTATACCAACTGATTAAGAAATGTTAAAGGGGAACTTAAATACCTCAGGGCGCCTGGGTGGCTCAGTCGGTTGAGCAGCTGCCTTTGGCTCCTGGGGTTCTGGGATAGAGTCCCACGTTAAGCTCCCTCCACAGCGGGGAGCCTGCTTCTCCCTCTACCCCCGCCTCATGCTCTATCTCTCTCTCATAAATAAATTCTTAAATAAGTGAACAAATAATATTTATAAAAAATAAAAATACTTATTCCTCCAGGGCACTTAAACATATTTTCATCTTAAACCAAAACCCAGCCTTACTTTTCCTTAATTACTCTTTCCTCTTTTTTAAT
This sequence comes from Spilogale gracilis, assembly GCA_004023965.1. Lineage (NCBI taxonomy): Eukaryota > Metazoa > Chordata > Mammalia > Carnivora > Mephitidae > Spilogale > Spilogale gracilis. The sequence goes on from PITA01007180.1 coordinate 56,430, forward strand.
TACTGAGGAAGGAAACCCTGACAAAACCAGATCTTTTTGCCTTTTTGGGAGATCTGGCCTCTAACAGGCTCCCAAAATAACCAGTAAGCAAGACTACTGAGGCCTGCTGAATCTGAGTTCAATGGTTTGTGCCATCTTGTCTTCACTTATCTGGATCTCTTTTGCTGACTATATTTCACCTCCCCACTTAATTTACCCAGAGGGTACCAGTCTGATGCCAGCATAAGGAGGCTATATCACATTTATGTTGTTTCACATGATTACATTTTTTCACTATTACAGTGGCATAGTTTAATATACCTTTGTAGTTGTTTTTTCTATTACAAAGCAAAACGTACAAAAAAATACATCAAACACCTTCAACTCAGCTATCCTTTGTCCCTGACATAATTGTATCATTAAGAGAACTACTGGAGTGTACAACTCTTCATTTCAGAGTTGTGAGTTCAAGCCCCACACTGGATTAATTAAAATAAAATCTTAAAAAAAACTGCTTTCAATATCATTTAATAAATGTGCTAAAAAAAAAGCAAGCTTGGTAAGTTCAGTGATGTTTAGGTTTTATAGCCTCAAACTAAGATTTAAAGGAAAAAAAACTTTTTGCTGAAATTCTTAAGGACACAGCTTATAGTATCTTTGAAATGCTCATCTCAACTTTCAGTCCCAGCCAAAAAAAAATCTTTTCCGGCAACAACTTATATATATCAAGGTTTCTACCAGGTTACAGGAAGGCAAATTTGATGTACTGCTGATAGTTTACTTTGGGACAATTCAAAGTGAATGTTTAAATGATCTGACTTATTTTGATAGGGAATTATGTCTAGCATTAAAGTTTCCACTTTAGTGTATGTGGTTTTGATTTAGTAAAAACAAGTTAATGGGTGCTTGGGTGGCTCAGTTGGTTAAGCGACCGCCTTCGGCTCAGGTCATATCCCGGAGACCTGGGATCGAGTCCCACATCGGGATCCCTGCTCGGCGGGAAGCCTGCTTCTCCCTCTGTCACTCCCCCTGCTTGTGTTCCCTCTCTCGCTGTGTTTCTATCAAATAAATAAAATCTTTTAAAAAAATCAATTATAAATGCTTACTAACAAAAAAATCCAGAGTCCAATCTACAAAACCAGAAAAAAAATAAGCCCAATGTAAGTTCCCATCCTGTCTTATCTCTTTGCACAGAATGCGGACTTCAGAACACAGACTGTATCCCATCTTTGCGGAGTACCATTCTGTTCAAACGCCAACTTGTGACCCAGAACTTACTGCGCTGTCTTTCATGACCAGCCTTTTATGAGAGGTCAACAGCTTTTCCAAAGGGTAAACAACTCGCCGCAGGTAACTGTCATCCTTGTGGTTGTCATACAGCCACTGGGCATCAAGCACATCATGCATTGTCACCATGTGGTCCTGAAAAGTAGCCATGTATGAAAACTATTCAGTGTCACTGTGTCTGAAATAGTCCAACAGACCCCAAACTTCCAAAACCTGAATGAATTTAGTCCAAACTCATTAGTCTTCATTCTCTTCAGAATCACCTCTCTTCTATACATCTGTACCTACTGATATACTGAAATCTAAGCAGGCATTTTTGTAGGCTGAAAGGCAATAAATGAATAGAGTAATGCTTTCTACCCATCGTGTCCCACAGCCCAGGTTTCAATGTTCCAAAGTTTAATTAACAGAACAGGGAAGCTGCCCTGAACTGAACTCAACACTTTGGAAACGGCCACTTCCAGGATGTGAAGCAGGTGGAATTCCAAGGGTGGAAAGATGTTAGGTACCAGCTCTAAAACTTCTAGCCCCATAATGGTGTACCTTTTCACTCATGACTCCAGAACGAACCCTCCGAAGTTCCTGCATCTGACCGCCAACTCCCAATAACAAACCAAGGTGCACACACAGCGTCCGAATATAGGTGCCGGCCTCACAACTCACCCAAAAGATTCCTAAGACACACACACACACACAAAAGTAGCACAGTGTCCAAAGTAAACACATCACTGACTGAGAAACCCATAGATATTCTCTGAGCCAGCAAGACTAAATACAATAAAAACAGGCTCTGCCTACACCATATACTAAGGGCATCTACTCTTGACAAGAAAACACAATTCTCAAGAATACAATCCTGTCCACATGTGGTCAATGTCAATTCAGTGCCTCACAGACCTAATGACCCACCTAATCTTTTTTCAGGATCATACTCGATCATCTTGCTCTCATATATGGTCCGCACTCGGAGTTGCCTCTTCACTGCAGCAATAAGTGGGGGTCGCTGGAATAAGGCACCTGTCAGAGTTTCTAGGGCCTGAGAATAAGCACAAACCAAAATAAAGATTCTCATTGCATCGACTCTCAAATAGAAGCAAAAGCCTATTGTAATTTGAGGGCACAAATGAAAAGGTTTTTTTCAATCTTTTAAGACCCAAATGTCTTTTCTGTTTTTGCTTCTTGATTCAATGACACAGGGATGACTCAGTGCTTTATCAGAGCCCTTTCCTCAGAAGGGACATGGCTAGAAGTGCCCCTGCCAATCAGCAGCACCCGTCCAGGCTGGCCTGAGCAGCCTACTGAAAAGGACACAAGACAGGACAGCCAGGAAAGCCACCTGCCGCAGATGTCCACAGGCTCAGATACCCAGGTAGCCCATCATCACAAACTTACCCTAGAAAGTTGAGTCCCCCCTTCAATAGCACTGTGTAGCCGGACAATTCCCACATACTCTTTGCCTGAAAAATGACAAAAGAGTAGTCAGGTGTGGCCACTGAGTTTCCTGTATTTCTATCCGGTCACAGTCCCATCTTGCGCAGCAAGAAAAGCATGCAGTTTGATGACGTCTTTCCGTAAAATTTCCATCAAGACATATTTCATGGTTTGGACATGGGAAAGGAATGAAGGACAGCTGCAATACACAGTATAGAGCCTGCAAGGTCATGTTGGAGCTTCACCTGATGAAAATGAAGGAAAGGCACTTTCGGCAGAAGCAGCAGCAAAGACCCCCAGGAGCCTGGAGCGATAAGCCTAGAGCTGGACTCAGTCCTAGGGGACAGACCCAGTCAACCTGGGGTGTACATGTCCAGCACATGGAACTCCAAAGGAAGAGGCACTAGGATCTGGCAAGGGACAGAAGGTACACAACCAGAGTATCCCTGCTTAGAATTTTGTTTAACTAATGAAGAAAAAGTAGAAGGAAACATAGAAAGCCTTCCAATAATAAAGGAGCTGCCTCTTTTTATTCCCTCTTCCACATACCTGCACTCTGCTGCGATTTCACCAAGCGAGTGGCTCGTTCTATGCACACGATTAAACAGCCAGTCACCTTGGGATCCAGAGTGCCACTGTGTCCTGTCTTCTCCACCCGAAGTATGCGGCGAATCCAGGCTACCACCTCATGGGAAGAGGGGTTGGAAGGCTTGTCAAGATTAATGAAACCTGTCCTAAAATGGAAAAGAAATCACTGTGCCGTCATCTCTGGCCCTCTAATAAAAACTACACCTGAAGAGTCAAAAAGTTCACCACAGGCAGAGGTTAGGTATTTACACCAATTCTAGGCCATTCTAAAATACCATTACATCCTTGAATAACTGATGTGAAACCATCACTTTTTTTTTTAAGTACACAATATGACCAATGTGGGTTCAAATTCATGACCCCAAGACCAAGAGTCCCATGCTCTACCAACTGAGCCAGCCAGGCACCCCTGAAAAGGCCATTTTGAAAAGAACAGATGTCTGAACAGGACATGCTCCCAACACACTCACCTGATATAGTCCCCAATCTCCCTCTTCAGAGGATTTGAACCACAAGGAAGAGGTGTATAGTGTGTTGTCCTTACATTTAGCTTATCAAAATTCTGGAAAGCAACAGCACAACACAAGAGAGACTTAATAAACCAGTGACGCATGTAAGAGTCAGCACACACCAGTATTAAGCATGTTAGGGTTAGCCTGCACATCTATAAACTTGGGTTCTGTTATGTCTTCGTTATCTAGTGTGACGAGAGTGCTGGCCTCCTTACAAATACTGGAAAAATCACCCACATGAATAGTAATAAGACAAATTTGATCACTCCTCTAGAAAGACTTCTTGGGGTACTAAGACTAGCAACATTTCCCAAACACAACCAGCTTGTTCCTACTCCTTTTCATTCTCCTCCCTTCCAAGGCCCGACCACACGTCTGAAAGAGGTCCCTTCAAACTGAAGTTCATCTTTCGTGTTGCCCAGTTTAATTTCATCATGGTACTCAGCATAAACAGCAATGTTTTAACTGTTTATCTCCCACTCCTAGATTTTAAATCCTAAGATAGTACGGACCTTGGCCTACCCAGTTCACTCACATATCCCCAGAGCCTACAGCAGAAAAGCAGATGTAAACGGCAGACCTATCTGACTGAGCAGAAACTCAACTGTGTTGAATTACAGAAGCAAATCTCTTTCGTTTAATTCATATATATTGGTTTATTGTAACACTTTGTCAAGACGCATCTTGGAAACTTTCTGTACCCTAGCCTTCTGTCCTAATCTCATACCTGGTGCCCACTAAGTTCCTCATGAAACTTGGAATTCAAGTCATTACTGAGCCTCTCTAAAACCCAACAGCACGGTCAGCAATTTCCAGAGGGCCTGTTACATGCTAGGCACTCTGGCTCAACACATCTCATGGATTACCTCCTACAGCCCTCAGCCTGCCTTCCTAAGGGAAGCTACAATAAGCAAACAGCCTCAGAGGTTAAAGAACTGGCTCAAAGTCATACACTGCCTGACTCAACTTGGTCTGACTCCAAAGCCCACGTCCTCAAGCACTAAAGCAGCTCTACTGCAAGTGCGGCCCACAAACTGGTACAAGTCTGTATGGTGGAGTTACATACAGAAACCAAGAACTAATTATTTATAAACTTTGATGGCCGTATGACATTGTTGTGACATCTTAACTGCATTCTACTACAGCACCAGGTGCACTGGAAATGAAAAATGAAACAAAACCCGGTGCTTCGCGTCACTTTGAACAGCACGGCTTTGGACTGTAGCATCTGGCATTTCCCAAGTCAAAGATTGTAGTGCTAGTCACTCTTAATGAACTGCTCAACACTTAAATAATGTAAAAGCAAGGTATTGATCTGATACATAATCCTAACCACATACCTTTAGCAACAGGGGCCACTGAGATGTGTCCAACTGAGCCACCTTGGATTCAGGTTTGATAAGAAATTCTTCTGCATGCTGTATCTCCTTACACAGGACAGAAACACACTGTTAGACTTCCCACCTGATTCTGAACAATTCCATCAGTACCACGTAAGTCTAAACCTCTTAAATAGAAAACAAGGTAGTTTCTAAGCCTCTTCACCGGGAGTTCCAAGTGAAAGAAATGAACCAGGATCTCAGGAGGGTAAATGAAGTGTCACAAGCATGGGAACAGCTAGGAGTGTCTGGGTGGCTCGGTGTAGTTCAGCATGTGACTCCTGATTTTAGCTCAGGTTGTGATCTCAGAGTCCTGAGGTGGAGACTGGTGTCCAGCTGTATGCTGGGTATGGAGTCTCCCTGAGATGCTCCCTCTCCCTCTGCCCCTCCCCGTGTGCGCACACAGAACTCTCAGGAAAGAAAATAAAACGTAACAAATAAGGATAGCTACTTAAAGAAAGAGGGACAGTGGGTTTGTGGGTGGGATAAAAAAGAATGTCCGGGAGAGCTGCTGGTGTGGTCAACACTGTTTAACAAACTATACTCGACAGGAGAGATTTAGGTGGCTGGAGTTGTGTGGTTTTACTACACAATGGCTACCCAATTCCAACCCATTCCTTACAAACTTTTAAAGACAGTTCTTTTATGTCATGTGTTCTCTGACTAACCTTTCCCCTTAGTTAAAGCAAAGTATAACATAGCCCTACTCACTGCTACATCTTCTTCTGGTAACGACTTCCGCTCCTTTTTCTTCTTATGTTTCTTCGGCAAAATAAATACTAAAACAAACAGAAAAGAGATTTCGGAGTTTTCTTCCGAAAAATAAGGGTAACGAAGCTCAAAACAGAGACTGAAATCAGAGCAAGGAGAAAATGGACCTTTGGTGTAGAATTAGTGGGGGAAACGAAGTGAGGGAGGCCAAACGCGCCGGGTGTCGCCCAGCTCGGTCACCGGCCGCCGGGGCCGCGCGCCTCGGCTTCCGCTCGGCTTCCCCACGTGGCCGTGGCGGGGCTCAACCGTGCCGCACAGGGGTTCGGCCCACGGGCCACAGAGTTCCCTAAGTGACCACCCAACCCCCCTACCCGCTTTGCGGCCCCCAGAACTTTCTTGCGACTCGGAGCCACGCGCACGCCGGACCTCCCGGGCCCTTCCTCTCCCCGCCTGTGCCCACCGCCCATTCGCGGGGCGCTGACGGCGGCGTCGGCACCGGCGGTGGCACAGACGACCGACGCCTTTCAGCGGCGACCCGGGCCCTGAGGAGGCTGTGCCTCGGCGGGAGCCCCGGGCCTCGCGGAGCCACGTCAGGGAGAGGACCCCTCCATCCCCTGCCCTCAAGCGTAGACGCAAGGCCAGCAGGAGGCCCGGCAGCGACGGGACCGGCCTGGCGGCGGAGCAGCGGAGAGCTCGGCCCCCGACGCCGCCGGCCTCCCACCCCCAGCTCTCCGGGGCGGCGGAGCTGGTGCTTAGCCCAGCCACCCACGAGGAAATGACCCTTACCTTCCGCGTCCGCCATGTTGCCCCGCACAGCGTGCGAGCCGCGTGGGCCAGCACGGAGGGAGCGAGCACACACTCCCGCCGCCCTCAGGCCGCGCCACTAAAACCCGCCCACCTGCGCGACGCCCGGTGCGTGCTGCGCCGCGGGGATGAGGGGCGGGGCCAGGCTGGGGGAGCGGAGCCAGGGCGCGCGCGGGCCGCCGGCGCAACTTCATTGGCTGCCTCGCCCCACCCTCCCCGCCCCGCCGTGGCGGGTCCGCGCGTGCGCTTTCGGACTCGCCCGGCCCTAGGCTGCCTCGGAGACGCATGCGCAGCCCCCCCCCCCCGCCCCGAGCCTGTGGGCGTGGCCCCGAGCACGGACTTCTGACCTTCGCTGGGTTTGACGCGGGCCTGGGCACCCTGTTATCCCGCGACTACTTTGTTACCAGCGGCTCTCTGCTTCCTCTCGCCAAGCCTTCAAGGTTGGTATCGGATCGGTCCGGATTGAAAAATGAAGACGTTGAGGCACAGAGAGGTCGAGAGTCCTTTGCTACTTGCAGCTCCCATCTAGCTAGAGTGGTGCTGGCCAATGGGAATACAGTGCGAGCCACTTGTGCGCGGTTAAATTTTCCAGCAGCCACATCGCAAAAATAAATAAATAGATAGATAGATAGATAGATAGATAGATAAATAGATAGATAGATAGATTAATAGAAAAAGGTGAAATTGGTTTTAATAACTAATTTTGTTTAACCCAGTGATCCGAAACTTTATTTCAACATACAAGCGATACACTTTATGAATGGAATGTTTCACGTTTGTGTTCGTGTGTGTTGGTGGAATAAAAAAGAATTTCAGGGAGAATTTCCAGCGTGCGTTGTACACGTAGAGCGCACCTCAATTTGAATTCCAGGACGGGGCTCCATGTCAAGCGCTCTCTAGTCACACACAGGTCGCTTAGTGGCTGCATTATCTGACAGCAGGAAGTAGCAAATCCTGGTTGGAGTGGTCTTCCCTTCTGTCTTTGGTGTTCCTCTCACTCTTCCGTCTCTCAAGCGGGGGTTCTTCATCTAACGTCTGTAGATCTGACCAAGGTCTATTTATTTAATTCCTTATTGCAATAATAAAGGAAATATTTTGCCATTATCTTTTCTAGAATTGCTACTTTTCTTTCATTTCTTCTGTGCCATACGAAGATTTTATTTTGCTGTGGCTTAGAAAACCACTTATGATTGGTTTTTCCTCACTTTTTATTCCAACTAGAATTTATTTAGGTGTATGCCAAGGTAATAATAATGATGTAAATTGACTTTTTAAAGATAACCAAAGTCCCCAGAATCAGCCAATCCATGAGTAGTTTGCTACTTCCCCTCCCCCTATTTTATAATGATTCCTTGGTAAATATTTCACCGAATAACTTTGAGGGATTCATTGATGGTTCTCCTTCGGCTTTATCTTTCTCCAGAATTCTTCATCCAATCTGGTAGCAAAACCTCTCAGCTTTGCTGTCCAAAGAGGTGCAGAATCTGATGGTTTTTATCACTGTGGTCCATGGCATCCTTATAGCCTTCCTATATTTTTCCAATGGGCTCCTACAGGTCCCCCTGCTTCTACTTTTTCCAGTTATACTGTCTTAATGTAGCAGCTGGCAAGTGTCTTTAAACTGTAAATCAGGCCATATCCCTCCTCTGCTCAAATCCCAATGAATTCCCATCTATACTGGGATGAAGTGGCACCCCTGGACCCTGTTAATGTGACCTTATTTGGAAAAAGTGTCTTTGTAGATATAATTAAGTTAAGGATCTCAAGGTGAGATCATCCTGCATCACTCAGGTGGACCCCAAATCCAATTACAAGTGTCCTTAGAAGAGAAGGGAAGGCGCTGGGGTGACTCACTCAGTGAAGCATCTGTCTTCGGCTCAGGTCATGATCCCAGGATCCTGGGATCGACCCCCGCATCAGGCTCCTTTCTCACTGGGGAGCCTGCTTCTCCCTGTCCTTCTGCCACTCCCCTTACTTGTTCCCTCTCTCTCTCAAATAAATAAAATCTTTTTAAAAAAAGCAAAAGTCTCTCTGATGGCTGCTCCCCATTCTCTTTCTGAGTGCACTCCTCCCAGCCTCACCCCACCCCTGGCACTCTGCCTCTTGACTATGCAGGACCCTCCAGGGACACTCCCCCTTCTCAGGCCTTTTGCACCCGTTCTTCCCTCTGCCTTAAATGAATCTTGGTTATTGTCTCTCTTCACTAGAATGTTAGCCTTACAGAGCCAGAAATGATTGTCTGTTTTGTTCACTGCTATATATTCAGCTCCTAGAAGATGTTTAGTAAGTATTTTTGTTTACTCTATCTGTCTAGAACCCAGAAACCCCCATGGGCCTTCCTTTACCAGCAGAAGCGCTTCCTCCTGTCCTGTCTGAAGAGGCTGATCCTATGTTTCTTGGAGATCTTGTGATGGAGTCACCTTGTGAGTCACTGAGCAAGACAGTGCCGATTCTCCTTGTGCCCTGACTGCCCGCACCCCTCACTGTCCCCTATCCCAAGGTTTGGGTAGGTGGACATGTTGGAATGAACTTGTCCTGTGCAACCTACTGGCTCAGCCCTTAACGACGTCCCCTGAGAGACCTCAGGACATTTCCTTTCACCAAAACATTGAGAAATACTTTGGCGAAGGTTCTGGAAAACTAATGTAGGAAAGGAGGTGACAGGTGTTGCCATGGGAACAGGGATGCTGGAGCAGCGGAGGCCAAGTGGTGGCAGGACTGGCAGCTGGAACCAAGGCTCTTTGGTGCTGGCTAATTGGTCATGATGCCCTATTAATAATAAGCCTCCTGGGGCGCTGGGTGGCTCAGATGGTAAGCGTCTGCCTTCAGCCCAACTTACGATCCCGCAGTCCTGTGATCAAGCCTCTCATCAGGCTCCCTGCTCAGTGGGGAGTCTTCTTCTCCTTCTTCCTCTGCTACTCCCTCTGCTTGAGCTTGCTCGCTCTCTCTCTCTCTCTCTCTCTGTTAAATAAATAAAATCTAAAAAAAAAAAAGCCACCTATAGTAGACCATGAGCTATATAACCCATCAACAGAAATTGTAGGTCTGGTGAATGGCAGTCTGCCTTGAATCACCACAGTGGAAAACACGGCCCCTCATCTAATCCCCATACCCAGTCACCCACAGGCTCAGAGCCCTCCAGTGAAGACAAGGCAAGGTACATATAACACTAGTGTATACTTCAGACCTTCATCCTTCTTTCCCTGGGGACATAGAATGCCACTGTGGCCCGCTGGCCAGAAATGAAGACATAGTTTGTGTCCCCTCTCACTGTGGGTCATCCTGTGGCTTCGCCTCACTTCCTGACTGCATAATTGGAACAATCGGCAGCTGGAAAATTTCCCACAGAGGAATTCTGACTCAAGAAGTGAGGACAGGTGCACCTGGGTGGCTCAGTTGGTTAAGCGACTGCCTTCGGCTCAGGTCATGATCCCGGAGACCCGGGATCGAGCCCCACATTGGGCTGCCCGCTCAGCGGGAAGCCTGCTTCTCCCTCTCTCACTCCCCCTGCTTGTGTTCCCTCTCTGGCTGTGTTTCTCTCTGCCAAATAAAAAAAAAAAGACCTGAGGACAATTATGGAAAGAAAATTCAAAAGGAAGCCCCTGGAACTATCCCTTCAATTCTCTGGCATATTATTGTAAGTAAGTCTGCAGGGACCAGCTTGATCATCTCGCTGTCCCCCAAGACATCATGCTGGTCCGACTGGACCTGAACAAGTATCCCATCACAGGGTGAGCTATAAGCCCTGTGAAGACTTAGGAGCCTGCCCCCTCCATGAGGTTTCTGGGCATCCAGTGGGCTGAGGCACATTGAGATGGCTCCCCAAAGTGCAGACCATGTTCCCCAACCTCAAGCCCACTGCCACTAACAGAGAAACACGGTGCTCGGTGGGCCTCTTTCGGGAGATGACATGTCCCATTGGGATGCTACACAGAGCCTTTTCCGAGCCTTGATGAGACAATTGCAGTTCAGGCCTCTGGAATTTCTGATAAAAATAAAGCTAGGACTGGCCGGGCGGCTGGTTAGCTCCATTGCGTAGAATGTGACCTGACAGCACTGGCGTTGTGGCTTTGATCCCCAAACTGGCCAAGAAAGCCATTAGTTCTCATGTTTAATAAAGCGAAGATCTACACACACACCGATTTGCTGGGAGGCAAAGCCCCCCACTTCCTTCAGTCCGTGGGTGAAACTGAGGAGCCGCGCGTCCTGAACAGGCCGCGAAGTCGGGCGTGAGCAGCAGCCCCGGCCGCCGTCGAGTCCGGTGGCGCAGCTGGGGGGGAAACAGTCCGCGCTTCCTCAGAGGGTTAGCCACGGGGTTGCCGCGGGACTCAGCGGTGCCAGTCCTATGTGTACATACCCGGGAGACTGGAAAACATGTTTAAAAGATGCTTGTGCATGTGTGTTCATAGCACCATTATTCACAATAGCCTCAAGGCTGAAACAACCCAAATGTCCATCTACAGATGACAGAATAGAGAATGTGGTCTAGCCACACAGTGGAATAGTATTCAGTCCTAAAAAGGAACGAAGGACCTTTATGTCCTACAACATGGGTGAACCTTGAAAACATCAAGCTAGGGGCGCTTGGCTGGCTCGGCCAGTAGAGCGTGCGGCTCTTGATCTCAGTGTTGTGAGGTTCAGCCCCATGATGGGGGTAGAGATTACTCAGAAATAAAATCTTTTTTTGTTAAAGATTTTATTTATTTGACAGAGAGAAACACAGCCAGAGGGGGAACACAAGCAGGGGGAGTGAGAGAGGGAGAAGCAGGGGGAGTGAGAGAGGGAGAAGCAGGCTTCCCGCCGAGCAGGGAGCCCGATGCGGGGCTCCACCCCGGGTCTCCGGGATCATGACCTGAGCCGGAGGCAGTCGCTTAACCAACTGAGCCACCCAGGCGCCCCGAAATAAAATCTTTTTAACAAAGATTTTATTTATTTATTTGACAGAGAGAGAGAGAGATCTCAAGTAGGCAGAGAGGCAGGCAGATGGAGAGGAGGAAGCAGGCTCCTGATCCCAGGACCCTGAGATCATGACCTGAGCCGGAGGCAGAGGCTTTAATCCACTGAGTCACCCAGGCGACTAGAAATGAAATCTTAAAAAAAAAAAAAAGAGGAAAACATCATGCTAAAGGAAGTAAGCATAGAGGAACAAATACTATTTGACCCTTCTCAGGTGAAATAGCCAGAATAAGCATCCTAACACAGGTAACAGGCATGTGAGGGAGGAGGTTTCCAGAAGCTTCTAGCCTCCAGCCACCTGGTCACACCCTTCAGCCATTGAGTCATCTCAGCTGAGGCCCCAGACGTCGCAGAGAAGAGAGAAGACATGTCAGCCGAATAACAAGCCATCCCCAAACTTCATGTCATTAAACATGTTATTATGCTGGCAGATTCCAAGTACGGGGCGAGGTCAGCTGGGCCTCAGCGGTGCCGTCCCAGGTGGGCCCGGAGCTGGAGTCTGTGCCTGCGGCTTGGGCTTCCTGACGGCGCGGCAGCCTCAGGGCACTCAGACTCTGGACTGAGCTCCGGTGTCCAAAAGCACGTGTTGGAGCAGATAAGGCATAAAACTGTCAGAACAACCTTCTGTAACTTGGTCGTGGAAGTCCCATAAAATCATTTCTGCTGGGTCGTATGATTCAAACTGTGCCATGCGTATCCAGGTTCGAGGGGAGAAGGCATCAACCCCACTTCTCAATGAGAGGAGTGGCAAACAATTTGTTCATGAAGACTTAACCAAGCGCTGCACAAATAATAGGATTTCCATCCCTGCATTTCTCAAGTCTCTGAACCAATTTCTGACGTTGTCCCCTAAGTGGACTTTATTTCTTTTGACTTACACTTTGGTAGAAAGGCAAAGCCGCACGGGTTTGCAGTGAGCCCTTCTGCCATGATCGCCTCATTCCATGCATCTGGAATCAAGGTGGGGATTCTGTTGACTTGTAATAGTTTCAGCCCTTCTGATAGGTACGCGGCCAGTGACATTGACCGTCTTTCCATATGATCATTTGATACCCTCTCTATATCCTCCTCAATGAATTACCTCTTCATATCTTTTACCTACTTTCACATTGGATTACGAGTGGATTGGGTTTTTGTATTATTGAGTTTTGAAACTTCTTTATACATTCTTGCTATGAGTCCCTTTGGTCGGTATGTGCTTTGTAAACATCTCCCAGTCTGCAGCTTGTCTTTTTTTCCCCTAAAGATTTTATTTATTAAGAGAGAGAGAGAGAGAGAGAGAGAGAGAGAGAGAGAATGAGCAGGGGAGAGAGGGAGGCAGAGGTAGAAGGAGAAGCCCCTTTCGCATGTCTTTTTATACTCTTAACAAAGGTGTTAATTTTGATGAAGTCCTGTTTATCAATTTTCTCTTTCATGGATTATGTCTAAGACCATTTTCTCCTGTGTTGTCTTCTAGAAGTTTTACAGTTTTACATTTTATGTATAAATATATGATTCATTTTGAGTTCATTTTTATATAAGTTGTGAGGTGTCTATGTGTCTATTCCCCTACCAATAGCTACTATATAATAAAGCTCAATATCATGTAAAGAGATTTGTGTGTTGATCTTGTATACTGCAGCTATGTTGGGACCTTCCATAAAGACAATTATATTATCTGCTCATTGAGACAGTTTTATTTCTTCCTTCTCAATCTGTGTAGGTTTTGGTTCTACAAGTTTCAACACTATGTTGAACAAGAACAGTGAGAGCAGATATTCTCTCTTTTTTAAAGATTTTATTTATTTATTTGACAGATCACAAGTAGGCAGAGAGGCAGGCGGAGAGAGAGGAGGAAGCAGGCTCCCCGCAGAGAGCCCGACGTGGGCCTCGATCCCAGGACCCTGGGATCATGACCTGAGCCGAAGGCAGGGGCTTTAACCCTCTGAGCCACCCAGGCGCCCATTTTTTTTTTAAAGAGAGAGAAGATATTCCCGCCTTGTTCCCGATCTTAAGGGAAAGGCGTCTGGTTTTTAACCAGTACATCTTCTGTGCACGCTCTTCAACCAGTTGCAGAAGCTCACCTAGCATTCCTGGTCTCATGAGGGGGTCTGTCATGGAATTGGTGTTGGGTTTTGTCAAATGCTTGTTCTGCCTCAATCAGTATAAGCGTGTGACTTTTCTTTTGCTTGTTAACCTGGAGGATTGCATTGATTTCTTTTCTGTTCTTATAAGTAACTGCTACCCTCAAAATGGGGCTCGAACTCATGACCCTGAGATCAAGAGCCCACACTCTACTGATGGAGCCAGCCAGGTGCCCCTGATTGACTTTCATATATTGGACGAGCCCTGGATCTCTGGAATAAACCCCACCTAGTCATGGTGTATAATCCTTTTTTTTTTTTTAAAAGATTTTATTTATTTGACAGAGAGAAACACAGTGAGGGAGGGAACACAAGCAGGGGGAGTGAGAGAGGGAGAAGCAGGCTTCCCGCCGAGCAGGGAGCCCGATGTGGGGCTGGATCCCAGGACTCCGGGATCATGACCTGAGCTGAAGGCAGTCGCTTAACCAACTGAGCCACCCAGGCGCCCCTGTATAATCCTTCTTATGTAGTTGTGAATTCTACTTGCCAGTATTTTGCTTAGGATTTGTACGTCTAGATTCATGAGGCATAATGGTCAGTAGTTGTCTTTTCTTTTTTGTTTTACTGTCTTTTCTGGTTTCGGTATTAGACTAATGTTGTCCTCATAGAATGAGTTCAGAAGTGTTCGATTTGGACTTGTGATGATAATTTCGTACTACTTTATTCTACTTTATTTTTAAATATCTTATTTATTTATTTGACAGGGAAAGAGAGCACAAGCAGGGGGAGGAGGATCAGAGGCAGATGGAGAAGCGGATTCACTGCTGAGCAGGGAGCCCAATGCAGGGCTCCATCTCAGGACTCTGAGATCATGTCCTGAGCCGCCGAAGGCAGAGGCTTCGCCCACGGAGCCACCCAGGTGCCCGTAATATAGAAACCCTTAATAGTAAACGTTTATGTCTGCAAACCCTTCTAGTTCTAAGGTTTATAGTACTCAATGAGAGGACAAGCGAAACCTATTTTAAATTAATAATAATTAATGGGGAAGCTGCGCTAGGGAATCCAGGTGCTGAAAGCCACTTGTTATTCAAATGAATCTCCTCTCCCAGGCTGGAGGGCAAAGAAGCTAGCGAGGGGCTTAAAGAAAGGAAAATCAAAGTTGCAATACAAACAGGTCATCTCTCCCTAGAAGTTTAGGAGGAGTCAACCTGCAGAAGCAATTTTGATGCATCTGAAAGAGAACAGTGCCCCCTGAAAGATGCAGGAATGGATCGTACATATCACATCCTTACTTAATCAGCATGGTCAGCCTGGGCATGAACAGTGGCTAATTATAAAATTAATCTGGTTGTGACTTGTTGCTATTCCAGATGATGTTGCTTTTCTGGAGCGAATCAGCACAGCTCCCGGTACCTGGCAGGTGACTGTGAGCCCGACAGATGCTCTTCTCCCTATCGGAAGCAGCTCACCTTCATCTGGCAAGACCAGGACAGGACAACTTTAGGGCCTGGTCTCAGGGCTATGTGTCTCCTCTGGCTCCGAGTCATAATCCAGGATGAATGGAACTTGATTGTTGCCACGCTCACGGTGAATATCATGCTGGTCCATTCTACCGAAGACCTTATGCTTACTGGACCTAGTGATCAAGAGGTAGTGACTTTATTAATAAACGTGTATGCCAGAGGACGGGAGATAAAGCCCAGGAAAACTCCAAAGCCTGCCCCTCAAGTAACATGTTGAGATGGGCGGGACCATGTGGGATATTCAACGGCTCACTGCCCCTCATGCCACCTACCTGGCTGGCTCAGTCACTGGAGCGTGGCGTGGCTCCTGATGGTAGGGGCGTGATTTGCGCCCCAGGCTGGGGGTAGCATTTGCTTAAAACAAAAACAAAAACAAAAAAAACCAGTGGTAAAATTGTTCCACACCCACGCATTCAGCAAGTAATCTGTGAGGCTGCATGCTTTTAGCAGCACCGAGAGCAAGGAGAGATTCTGTGGCTGGTCCGGGCCGCTTGACCTCATCGATCCCAGAGATCCAATATGACCAGAGCCTTTGACACAGCGGCGGGCTACAGGGAGCCTCCGGCCGGCCCCAATAGGAGAAACAGTCAGCGGACCGCCAGCATTTTGAAGCAAGTAATACATTCTACCACAGAAGAACACCACCTTCTGGCTCGATCCTGGGCCGAGGGTAAGTCTGGACTCAACCTGCCCACAGGAGTGACAGCCCCCCACTAGGGCAGCATTGCCTGGGGTGAGCAGCTGGCTACATGGCAGCGGCGCCATGATGACATCGGATTGCAGCAATCTCCAAGGGGCAGCAATGGGCCCCACCTGAAGAGGCACTTACTGTAAGCTAGGCTTTGCCAGCAGCCCCTTCCCCCCAGAGACTTACTGCTCCGGACTCGCTTTTGCAGGATCTCAGGTAAGAAATTCAGTAAAAGACAGGGGCACCTGGCTGCCTTAGTCAGGAGAGCATGTGTCTTCTTTTCTTTTCTTTTTTTTTTTTAAGATTTTATTTATTTATTTGAGAGAGAAACACAGCTAGAGAAGGAACACAAGCAGGGGGAGTGAGAGAGGGAGAAGCGGGAGCCCAATGCGGGGCTCGATGTGGGGCTCAATCCCAGACCCTGAGATCATGACCTGAGCCAAAGCAGACCCTTAACAACTGAGCCACCCAGGCGCCCCAGCACGTGACTCTTGATCTTGGTGTCATGAGTTTGAGCCCCATGTTGGTGGAGAGTTTACTTTTGAAAACACTTTCTCTCTTTGAGAGAGCCCGTGTGTGAGTACGTGAATAGGGGAGGAGCAGAGGGAGAGGGAGAAGCAGACTCCCCTCTGAGCACGGAGCCCCGACTGCACTGAGGGCTTTATCCCAGGACCTGGAGATCTTGACCTGTGCTGAAGGGAGACACTTAACTGACTGAGCCATACAGGTCCCCTGGGAATAGACTACCGAAGGAAAGGAAGGAAGGGAGGGAGGGAGGCATGACACCACGGGGAAGGAGTACTGCGGGTCAGGGTGGCGGCGGGTGCTAGCCCCGTGGGTGCTGATCCTGTGATCATCAGGGCGGTAGGCCTGGCCCCTGTCTGGTGACCCCTCTTTGTGTGGGTTTGGACAGGCAGTGTCACTGAGGCAACGATAAGGCCCATCTATTCGGGGGTCCGTGCCTATCCGGTAAGATGGTGCCCACGGAGGGCATGGCCCAGTACCCGGCCCTGCGGCATGTCTCAGTGTTAGCTCGGTCCCTGGAGCGCAGCCTGTGGCCCCACCATCCTGAGACCGTGCACTGAAAGCCCCCCCACCTCCCCGCCAGGCCGGGAGGCCGCGACCTTGTGACTTGGGACGCTCCGGGTTCCGGAGGACGTTTGAAGAAGCTGGGCAGCTGAGCTGGGCGCCGTAGGGCGGTGCTGCGGGCGGGGGGGGTCGGGTCGGTCGAGGGGGTGGCAGGTGCGGGTCCCGGGCGGGGGTCCCGGGGCGGGGGCGGGGGTCCCGGGGCGAGGATCTCGGGGCGGGGGTCCCGGGGAGGGGGGCGCGGGGCGGAGGTGCCGGGGCGGGGGTCGCGGGGCGGGGGTCCCGGGGCTGGGGTCCCGGGGCGGGGGCGCGGCGGGGGCGCGGGGCGGCGCCGGGCGGGCGGTGCTGGGCCCGCCCCATCGGCATCCCCGGCCCGACTTCCTCCCGCCGCGGCGGCCCAGCTGTAGGAAGCGGCGGCGGCGGCCACGATGAGCGCGGGCGACGCCGTGTGCACGGGCTGGCTGGTCAAGTCGCCCCCCGAGAGGAAGCTGCAGCGCTACGTGAGTAGGGGCGTCCTCGGGCCAAGGGACCCGTCGAGCCGCTGCGGCCGCTGCGCCCCCAGGGCCGGGCGGAGGGGACGGAGGCGGCGCGGGCGACAGACGTGCGGCCGAGGGGCGGGGGGGGGGGCGTCGGGGCTCGGGGCTGCCCCAGCCCCGCGTGGGGCGCCCTGGCGTGGGGCTGTCAGCGGACACCCCTCTTCGGGCGCCTTCCACAGCGGCACTCGCCGTTTCTCCTGGTGTCGCTTCTTTCTGCTGACACCGCGCTTTTCGAGCCCCGGCAGGAACCGAGGACTTGGGCTCGTAGGAAATATGGGACGCCCGGGACGGCGCATCGTCCTCCACATTCCGTTTCCTTTTTAAATGGGCGAGCGAGCGCTCAAAGGCCCGGGGGCTCGCTCAGCGCGCTCGGACTAGGTCTGAAAACGGCCGCCTCGGGAGACCCGCTGCTTACGGAGTGTTCCCCAGCCATAGGGAAGAACCGCTTCAGCCCTCGGGGAATTGCGTATGAATAGCTCTTAGGGCTTCTGGCCGTTTTTAGGCTGGGAGTAGTTTGATGGATCCATCTTGTTTATGATTCCTAACTTCTCTGCAACTCCAGAGCACGGTGCTCCCCGTCCGCACCAAGTTGCACCTTGGTTTTTGTTCCCACGTTTAGGAGGCATCTATCGTGCCAAACTGGAGGAGGTGGGATTATAAAGACCGAAATCATGACAGGACCCATTTCTGAACATAAAGTAACTCTGTCACTTTCCCCATTAATCCTGAACTGGACAGTGTCCCTCTCTTAGGAGTTTTTTTTTAAGATTTTATTTATTTATTAACATAGAGAGAGATCACAAGTAGGCAGAGAGGCAGGCAGAGAGAGAGGAGGAAGCAGGCTCCCCTCCCAGTAGAGAGCCCAATAGGGGACTCGATCCCAAGAACCTAAGACCATCACCTGAGTCGAAGGCAGAGGCTTTAACCCACTGAGCCACCCAGGTGCCCCTCTTAGGAGTTCTTGAGAAGTTTTTGTTGTTTAGTCTGCACAGCAACATTTTTACAATGTTTTAAAAGATTAACTTATTTATTTTATTTATTTTTAATTTTTAAAATATTTTTTGAAAGTAATCTCTACACCCAACCCCAAGATCAGGAGTTGCATGCTGTACCACCTGAGACAGCCGAGCATCCCTCTGCTTGGCAGCCATCTATACACACCAACACCCTTAGGTTTACTGCCAGCGTGACTGTCCTTTCATTCTTTTTGACTCCCCCACTCCATAAACACAAGCTCCAGTACTTCTCACACTGTTATCACTCAGCTGCTTCCTAACAATGAAGCTACTTGGAAGATTCATTGGTACTCAAAGGAGGCAAGAGAACAAAACCTGCTCCCTGACTTCTGCAAGGACAGGTGAGGGCTTGTCAGCAAAGAGGTACTTCTAAAGCCAGCTCAAAGTGGGTTTCCTTCTGGCCCTTTGCATGTGAGGCTTTTTAAAGGCTCACCAGATGTTTCCAGAGTGGTGCTGGCTCGCAGGATGATCTCTGATCATTTAGATAGATGCTGCACCTGCAGGGCAAAGTTGATGGAAGATTTTTTTTTTTCTGATCTTATTTTGTATCGTGTCCGGACCAGACTGGCTTAGGAAAGATTATTGGTGTTTTACCAGTTTTGGGAAAGGGTGGAATACCATATGCGACCCATTCTTTTGGTTGGGATGGAGATGTGGCAATGTGGACTTTGCCAGCAGCGTGTAGGTGTGGGGGACGTCTGATGATGGGATGGTGATGGAGGAGACTTAAAACACGGGAGTACCTAGGTGTCATCTTACCCACACTCCTAAGACATAAATCATGATCTTTTAGGTGATGGTTGTCAACTTTTTCTCAGGGTCAGGCTCTTTTAGATCCGGCGGTGCCCTTTTTGGTAAAAGGCATCCCAGAGCACGCCTAGTGCGTTTCTACTCATCTCTGGCTTCCGCAGGAATCCCTACGGCCACTAGATGGCGATCATGCGTCAAGTCGGCGGGGCTCGGTGGGCGCTGTGCTCGCGGCCACCGCTCATGCCGGTGTTGTCACCAAGAGTCCCTCTTTAGGTCATTTGAGTGCCAACTCCGAATCAAGCCCTGTGTCAGGGGGCTACAGAGATAAAAAGATCGACCCCTGTTTCCAAAAAGTCCGCAGCCTAACGCCTGTAACACAGTAACACAAGAAAAGGTAGTTAGTAGCCCAGCGGGGCGGCTGCTGGGCCCACGAGCCGCGCCCGCGCACTGTTCCTTACGTTACACATGGAAGCCAGTCTATTTTTAGGTAAATATTTCAGTCCAAGGTAAGCTCGTGCTTCATCCTCTTGAATCCCTGAGCCAAGGCAATCAAAAAGTTATTTTTATCATTGCTCTTTTAAAAGATAGTTGACTCTTTTGTGTTTTTTTTTGTTTCAAAAATATAGGAATATATTTTGGTAACAATTCAGTCTAGGAATAAATAGAATAAAAAGTAAAGACCCCCTTTCTCTGGCCCCCCTTTCTCTGGCCCTGGCCTCATTCCACTCACCTCCCCAGGGATAACAACTGTTAGCAGTTTGGTGAGTATCATTCTAGAAAAATTTCTTCAAAACATAACATTTGATTTTTACACAAATGAGATCATACTATACAAATTGTCCTGCACTTTACTTTTTTCACAGTAATTCTGGACATCTTTCCAAATTAGCACATATAAATTTACTTTATACTTTGAAACCATTGCATAGTATTTCTTGTAACTGATGTAACATAATTTTACAATTTTTCTATTGATAAACATTTCCCTTTTATTTTCTCAATTTTAAAGAATTCTGTAACAACAATGATAATAAAGCATACTAATTTACATTTATTTATTTATTTATTTTTACATTTCATTTGTTTGACAGAGACAGAGACACAGAGAGAGCAAAAGTGGGGGCAGAGGAAGGGCAGACGGACAGAGGGAAGCTGATTCCCCTCTGAGCAGGGAGCCCACAGAGGGCTCCATCCCAGGACCCCGAAATCATGACCTGAGCTGAAGGCAGCTGCTTCACCACCCAAGCCAGGGCTAACGACTTGACTTCTATTATTGCATTTAGTTTCAGTTTTTTAAAGATATTTATTTATTTATTTATTTATTTGTTTGAAAGACACCAGTGGCGGGGAGGAGGAGATGCAGAGGGGCAAGCACATGCCCCACCGAGCACGAAGCCCCCAAGGCGGGGCTCAGTCTCACAACCCTGAGATAATGACCCGATCGGAAATCAAGAATTGGATTCTTAACTGACTGAGCCACCCAGGTGCCCCGTGATTCTCTCTCTTTTTCTCTTCATTCTCTTTGTAGTATCTTTGTAGAACAAGGACTTTAAAGTTTTGAATATTTTAGAATTTATCAAGTTTTCCTTTATGGATTGTGCTTTTAGTGTCAAATCTGAGAATTCTTCACCTAGCCTTAGGTCCTAAATATTTTCTGATTTTTTCTTAAAACTTACATAATTTTATCTTTTATATTTAGATCAATGATCCACTTGAGTTAATTTTGTCACAGCTATGTTCATGTTGTGGTTTATTTTCTTATTCGTTTTGCTGCAATATCGTTCATGGAATATACTGTCTTTACTTCATTCAAGTACCTTTTTTTAATTTTTAAAGATTTTATTTATTTTTTATTTTTATTTATTTTTTTTAACATTTTATTTATTTATTTGACACAGAGAGACATAGCGAGAGAGGGAACACAAACAGAGGGAGTGGGAGAGGGAGAAGCAGGCTTCCCACCCAAGAGGGAGCCTGATGTGGGCCTCCATCGGGACCCTGGGGTCATGACCTGAGCTAAAGGCAGAAGCCTAAGGACTGAGCCACCCAGGCGCTCCTCCACTGAATTCCTTTTGCAACTTTGTTAAAAGTGAATTGGTTGTGATTTGTAGGTCTGTTTCTGTGTTCTGTAGTCTTCCATTGATTTCTTTGTTCAATTTTATGCTAATATCATGCTGTTTTGATGACAATAGTTTCATAATAATTCTTGAAATCAGGCAGTTTTAGCCCTCCAACTTCAGTTTTCTCTTCAGAGTTGGTTTGGCTATTCTAGGTCCTTTGCTTTTCCAGATGAGTTTCAGAATCAGATTGTCATTGGATTTCTGTATATTAGCCTCGCGTTCTGCAACCTTGCTAGCCTCACATACCTAGTCCTAGTAGCCTTGTTTATACTGAGAACCCGTGGTACTACCAATGTTGTATAGAACTCGCCAGAGCAGATATCCTTGACCTCTTTTTTTTTTTTTTTTTTTTTTTTTTTGCTGATCCTAGGGGAAAAGCATTTAGCCTTTTACCTTTTAAGTATGCTAGCTGTAAGATTTTTATAGTTGCCTTTTTAAAAAGATTTTATTTATTTATTTGACAGACAGAGAGATCACGAGTAGGCAGAGAGGCAGGCAGAGAGAGGAGGGGAAGCAGGCTCCCCCGTGAGCACAGAGCCAGACGCGCGGGCAGACGCGCGGGCCTCCATCCCAGGACTCCGAGATCATGACCTGAGCCTGAGGCAGAGGCTTCAACCCACTGAGCCACCCAGGCGCCCTATAGTTGCCTTTTATCAAGTCAAGGAAGTTCCCTCTAATTGCTAGTTTGCTGAGACTTTTATGATTTGGATTTTGTTAAATGCCTTTACTGTATCAATGAAAATAATAGTATCCTTTTTCCTTTTTTGTCTGTTACTATGTTAAATTATTCTGATGACTGATTTCTGCATGTTGAACAGCCTTGAACTTTTGGGATAAGCTTCACTTGGTTGTAATATATTACTCTTTTCATATATTGCTGGATTTAATCTGCTTTTATTTTGCTGAGGATATTTGTGCTCGTCTGTGAGGGATACTGGTCGATAGTTTTCCTTTTTCATACTGTCTTTGTCTGGCTTTGCTCTTAGCATAATGCTGGTCTCATAAAATGATTTGGGAAGTGTCCCCCCCACCCTTTCTAATTTTCTGAAAGATATTGTGTAATATTGCTAATTTTTTTTTCCTTAAGTGGGAAAATTCACTGGTGAAACCTCCTGGGCCTGGACTTTTCTTTGTGGGATTGTTATTAACTACAAATATAATTTTTTAACAGGTAATAGGACTGGGTGCCTGGATGGCTCAGATAGTTAAGTGTCTGCCTTCAGCTTGGGTTATGATCCGGGGTCCTGGGATCGAGTTCTGCTTCGGGATCCCCGCTCCATGGGGAGCCTGCTTCTCTCTCTGCCTCTGCATCCCTCTCTTTCTCTGTCTCTCATGAACAAATAAATAAAATCTTTTTAAAAAACCAGGTAATAGGACTATTCAGATTACTTATATCTTCTTGAATGAGCTAATCATTAAAAGGGTAAGGGAATATAATAAACAACTTTATGGCAATTAATTCAAGCACTTAGAGGAACTAGAGAAAATCCCTGAAAAACAGGTATTATTCTTTGTTCTGAATTCTACTTTGTCTGTAGCTCATTGTAAGAATGTATTCCCTAGGACTACTTCTGCTAGTGACACCATCAGTCAGGCTACAGACAGGAAAACAGAAGCTACACGAGGTGTCCTACAGATCGTAGCAGGCTAGA